>JAANYP010008046.1:0-44879 GCA_020465985.1 Centrapalus pauciflorus | reverse complement strand
ATTCCATAAAGTGTTTAGCCTGTTCCCAAAGAACAGGTTCTGTTCACAAAGAACAGAACACTTTTAAAAATGCCCAAGCTGCTCAACAGTGTAGAGCAGCGTAGACAGTTTATGTCCAGCCTGTTCAGCAGACAGAGCAGCTTGGACAAACTGTCTTAGTTGCAACACATGCAACATATAGAACAACTTTAGACTGACATTGCAAATCATTTTCAGGTTTCAATAAGGCATATAACAGGCCTTAAATTCAACCTTCAAATGCATCAACAGGTTTGATTATAAATCTCCCCCTCAGATGTAGAACAGGTTTGACTGAGGCCTTTTTGTGCCTAACATTAAGTCTTGAATGAAGAACACATAACTTATTCTCTCTAAGCTTTTCAGCCACATGTTGCTGACACCTTTAGATACTAGGAAATATCACACACTAAAACCTGGACCAACATACTTATAGATTAACTAGGAAAACCCTAAAAGACTTAAGTTTGTGGACTCAACTATTAAATCCCGTATGTAATAACCTATCAACTATTAAATATTACAAATAAACCTTCGGACTTGATTACAATTATAACACCTAGGTTTTAATTTATGTATTTTAGCATAAAAATGTAATTTAAGAATTAGTTTAAAGATAATTAATGTAATAAAGTTGAGGGGTGAAAGTGCAAAAGTCTCAAAAAGTGGGTTGATTAGGTGGGGAGATGTGCAAAAGACTGCACATTTATTAGCAACTCTCTCTCTCTCTCTCTCTCTCTCTCTCTCTCTTCACTCTTTCACTCTCGGCACTCTCTTCTCCTTTCACTAAATATCCGAAAACATCAAGAAATTTGATAAATAATCAGTGCAAAAGAATCATTGTAAGGAGCAGATTACGGTTCTACAAATATTTTGAGGTAAGATTTAGCATTTATGTCAATTTTTTTAGCCATGAAAGGTCACGCTTTCAAAAAAACCTGATTCTGAGATTTTAGGACGAATTTATGGTTGCATGTTGTATATTTTGGATATGTAAATAGAATGAAAACAAAGCTATAGCAACTAATTTTAGTGTTTAATTCCATCTAGAAGTTAAGAAATCTGAATTTTTCTGTGTAAAAGTTCTTTATGTTTTATGAAGAAAAATGACTGTTTTTGGTCTTAAATGTATGCTTTAGAATGATATAAGTGTTAAACATAGTATATTTTATAGTATTGAAGTTTACAAATAGATTTCACTCACACGACATGTACATAAATGATAACTTGAAACCTAAAAACTTATGAACTGTCATGCAAGTGATGAAGTTCGGATGATGTCCCATGTGAACTTCGGACCAATCCAAAGTTCGTATCATCCGAAGTTCATATCTTACTATGAGATTAACCAAGTTCAGATGGGAGCATGATATGAAGTTCGGATCATGCCTCCGAAGTTATTGATGTCCATGCATTAATGACATCCGAAGCTCGGATGAGGCACCTAAAGTTCGGATGAATCATCCGAGATTTATGGTCCGAAGTAAGACTTAATAACCTGAAAGGTTAAAATTGTCTAAGCTAGCATCCGAAGTTCGGATCAATGAATCCGAAGTTTGCATATGATTTCTAAAGTTCGTTAAAGATACAATATTTTAAGGAATAGCCAATCAAGGCTAAAATGTCTAAATCAATCCAGAGTTCCAATGAAGCATCCGAACTTGTGGGATCCAAAGTTAACATTATATGCCCATTTAAGCAATATACTGTTGCAATTTAATTAAAGCCTGAAAGTTGTATACTCTGCAATGTTAAATAGAGCCAAAACACTAGTGGAGCCAATACACGTTATCAATTTCAGAACTCACCATATTCTTACAAAAGCCTCGCATGTACCCATTAGTATAATTAGAGCTTATAGACGTTTTACTAACATAAATCACCATATCCTTGCTCAGCAACTCAGGCATAGCAAACACTATGAGTGGTAGATTTTAGCATAGCAAACACTGTGAGTGGTAGATTTTACTTGTATTGCACATTACGTAATTTGAGACTTTATTTGCAGCGTAGCTTTCATTGTTAGTCTCTCATTTAAAACATGAGCAACTCGAGCAACTTGCCTGACATAATTTGCCGATAACCTAATGCACATCATACTTATATGTTATAGAATCAAAAATTGTCTTCGTATTTCATCTTTTCAGTTGCAAAACTTAGCACCAACACTATTGTATAGGGTGGGTTGCAGTCTAAGTTGTAAAGTGCTTCTTTACTTGATGGTTAGCACTTATGCAGCATAATACTACTAGTACAAAATATGTCTTCCGTCACGTTAAAAAACCGTGGCCATAGCCCTTTGGCCACAGTTTTATTTTTCATTCAAATCGTGACCAAAGGTCGCATCACTTTTGGTACCTTGTGGCTCCATTTAATATTCGTGACTAGATCACATGTAAAACCGTGGCGATAGTCTAAAACCGTGGCTATATGGTAACAATTTCTATATAGTTGTGGTCTTTATTTTTTAGTAACCGTGACCATAAAATATTTTTAGTCACAATTTCTTTTAACACCATGACAGTTGGATACATTCAGACACACATAAACAATTAATCAGTGGCGTTAACATTCTTATAGACACGCATAAACAAATAAACCGTGGCCACCTGGTATTTTTAAAGACGCGCAAATATTTAATCGTGACCATTGGATAAATTTATACACACATAATCAGCTAAACCGTAACTATTTGAGACATTTAAACACACCACATGAATGAAACCGTGACAATTGGTAATATTTTAACGCACATAAACTATTAAGTGGTGTGACCATTGGTACATTTAGACATGCATAAACAATTAAACCGTGACCGTCGGGTACACTTAGACACACATAATTTATTAAAATGTGACGATTGGTTGCAACTGGACATACATAAAGTATTAAACCGTGACAATTGGTACATTTTGACACACAAAAATAATTACACCGTGACCATACTATTATTTTAGTCACAGAATAATTCGTTGATTCATGACAATTTCTAACTTTGAGACACATATAATAAACCAAACCGTGACTATAGACCATTTTTAGTTACTTATTAATTCCTAATCGTGGCAATTGGTAACTTTTAGACACATACAACAATACAATCTGTGACCATCAAATACTTATTGTCACATTATATTTCTTTTAAAATCACTATTGTTCCTTTTAGACACGTGTAAAAAATTAAACCGTGACAATAAGTTACTTACAGCCACATGTGTTTTATTTTATCGTGATTGTTGTTTACTTTTAGACACACGTAACATTTATAATAGTGACCGTAAAATATTTATAGTGTCATGTTGTTTCGTAAACGGTGATCGTTGATCCCTTTTAGTCATACAAAATAAAATTAAATGTGACCATAAAATACATATAGTCACATTCTTTGTCTTTAATCATTACAATTAATTACTTTTAGCCACATATATTAAAATAATACGTGACCACAAACTACTTGTGGTCACGGTTTGTTTTCTTTTATCATGATTAATATTAGTTTTTGACACATATAAGACATTTAACCATGACCATAAGATACTTATAATGACATGTTGTTTTTTAAACTATGACAATTGATAACTTTAACCATATAAAAGAAATTAAATTGTGACCATAAAAAACTTATAGCTACACTTTGCCTATTTTATTATGACAATGAATTAACTTTAGTCACATATTATAAAATAAGACGTGACCATAAACTTCTTGTACTCACGGTTGTTTTTTTCATCATAATTAATGGTTACTTTTTGACACACATAAAACATTTAACCATGGCCACAAAATACTAATAATGATAAGTTTTTTCTTAAAGTGTGACAATTAATAACATTTAACCACACAAAACAAACTAAATCGTGACCATAAAATAGTTATAGCCACATTTTGCTGCTTGTATTATGACAATTAATAACATTAAGCAACTGATAATAAAATAAGACGTGACCATAAACTACTTGTAGTCACGGTATTTTTTCTTTTATCATGATTAATGTTGAGTTTTTGACACACATAACACAATTAACCGTGACCACAAAATACTTATATTAACAAGTATTTTTTTTTAACTGTGACAATTAATAACCTTTAACCACACAAAACAAAATAAATTGTGACTATAAAGTACTTATAGTTATGTTTTTGTTCTTTTATCATGGTTAATGTATGTTTAGTTTGAGACACAATAATATACTAAACCGTGACGATAAAATACTTATAATCACATGTTTTTTTTAATTATGACCATTAATTATTTTTTGTTACACAAAATAAAATAAACCGTGACCTTAAAGCAGTT
The DNA here is from genome assembly GCA_020465985.1 of Centrapalus pauciflorus. Lineage (NCBI taxonomy): Eukaryota > Viridiplantae > Streptophyta > Magnoliopsida > Asterales > Asteraceae > Centrapalus > Centrapalus pauciflorus. The sequence goes on along the minus strand of JAANYP010008046.1, from coordinate 40,564 downwards.
ATGGTGACAATTTTTTTCTTTTTGTCATTACTAATTGTTGCTTTTAGCCATGGGTAATTAAATAACAAATACTAAGCTACTATTAAATATAAAATATATATCAAAAATGAAAATACACGATAAAATGTAATAAAAAGGGAAATGTTGTTAACAGGAATGTAAAATCCATACACTATTCAAAAAAGATGCAAAATCCATAGACATGTTGTTAATGGTAATATAAAATCCATTAACTCCTCAAAAAATGCAAAATCCATAGTTACTGAAAAACCAAAATCTATATTTTATCCTTAAGAGCGGTGCTTCTTGTTTGCTTTTTTAATCCCTCTACCGTTGTGTATTGTCTTTTCCTTTTCTTCGACTTTTGCATTTCTTTCTCTTGAGCTGCAGTTAGTGGTTCCTGTAACAACAAAATTAGGTAAACATCAAAACAAGTATGAATAATGTTATTTAATAAAACTTTTAAGAAAAAACAACTCGTTTAATGAAAACTAAATTACTTAAGCAACAAAGATACCTTAAATGTTACAAGCTCCTTTGGCCAAGCCACGAAACTACCTAGCGCATTTTCGACTGTTTTCATCACGCCAGCTGGTATTGGTAAAAAGGCGGCTGGTTTTATCAATTCATCCACCGAAACTCTTACACAATTTGCTTTGAGTGGAACTCCATGTATTGTTTGTCTTCCTGAAGAAAAGTACACCGTACTGGATGCAACGATGCTTCTCAGATCTGGATACGACAGTTTGCAACTTTTTGTCTGCAAATGTACATGGCAATATTAATATTATAATATTAAAGTTATAATAATCATATATTAAATGTCAAAATACATACTGTTGGAAGTTGAGGATCTGGAACTTCAACATGCGATACACTTTGTGAGCAACTATGAGATGGATTCACCATATTTGAAGTCGCAACATTTGGAGACTCAGGCGTAGGTTCAATAGATTTTTCACTGTCTTTCTCAGTTGCCTGAAATAGTGTAATTGAAGATTTTAAAGAAAAATAAAAAAATGCAAAAATAAAAATAATCTAATAACATACCACACTCTCTACTCGTTTACTCAAAGATCCAAACGACTTCGCAACATTTGAAGTCGCAACTTCTGGGGCTACTACTGTATGTGAAGATCGTTGGCTATTTGGTATTGATTCCTAAGACGAAGATTGTAATAGAAATCTTGAGAAAACAGTTAAAAAAAAAGAGTAAAAAAAATTAAAATTAGCTATAAACTAAGGGTTAATAATAATTACATGTAACTGTTAAAAACATATAAATATTGCCTGAAATGCTAATAAGAGTAATGTATTGGTTAACCGTCAAAGTTACTTACTAATGATTGAGGCGTGTGATTTGATGTAGTCGAGAAATTTGGCATTGTCAATCCTTGAGAAGCAAGATGTTTCATTAATCCATGTACCGTCGTTGACAATTGCTCATATTCTTCATCCTTTTTCTTATTTGTACGTATCTGATTATCTAGTTCAAGCTCAAGCTGAGTAATACGTTCTTTTGCTGAACTTTTGGTTCGAGGAACATTCCAATATTTGGTAGCGGTGACTCCCGTGCCAACACCTTTCATAAATCCACTATGGTCTTTGCCCAAGACAAGTGTGAGAGCATCAGTGGCTTGATCAAGGTTGATCGATCCTTCTTCAATCAGCTTTTCGTTTTCGATCTGTTTATAATTATCAAGCATGTGTACTAATCAAAATTTTGGCTATTATCACTACTTTATAAAATAACTATGGTTGTGTAAGAATAAAAAAAGACATTCAAAGTACATACGAGAACAAATTGATCAACACATATATTATGAATAATAATGAACAATAAAGCAGAAATGAAGAGTAATTGGACAATATGACAATAAAAGCTTAATAACCAACTAAAATGAAACACTGAAACCTTAAATTTAATTAAGGGAACAAGAAATACATACTATAAGTTTCATGATACTTACTAATTTTTGTGCCACTTCCTTAAGATCACCCCTTTCGTATTCTCCGTTGTCATCTTCACGTGCTTTCCTCCACATGAAAGACCGTGACGGAGCTTCATCTTCACCAAGTTCTTTATTCTTTATCTGGTAATTATAAAATAAATGACATTTTTAAAGTTCTAATTATGAAAGTACAGTTTCAAAGCATTCACATACTTTTAAAAAATTGATTGGTTAACAAAATGTTATAAATTTCCAAACTATCAATTGACTTACTAATTTTTCTCTCAGTCCTGCGTAACCTGATCGACCCATCTTATGCGGGTAAATAGACTTTGATCTTGCTAATTTCCCGGCTTCCGACATAACCTTCCAACACAAAGAGGTTAAGTAAAATAATGAAAAGAAAATAATGACGAACATATATAATTAAAAATTAAATAGTTGTAACCTTGAATTCACTGGAATGCCGGGTTTCTATGAATTTATCCCAATGCTCTTGTTCAATAAATGTGCGATACTGTCTAGGAACCTTTTTTAGTTTCTTGGGTTTACCTATGTTGGGCAATATAAAGGTCTGGTACATCTTTCTTCTGAAATTACGCAGAAGCTCACCCATACGAGACATTATAAACTTTCTCCTACATTGGTCAACTTTATAATATCGCTGCATTAATAATAAGTAGCATCTTAGTAAAGATGTGATAATATATATGAAAAGGGCCATAGAAATAACATTTGATCATAATTTAAAAGTAATAAATGATACCAATATTTGATCCCACAGCATATCTTTCACTTCTTTAGTAACCTTCTTCCATACTGTGTACCGAAGTCCAACATGTCGTCGTACCAAGTCGCCTAGAAAACTTGAAAACTCCGATTTATACTTACCCGAGAATCTACCCAGGTCATCGAACTGAAGTATACGTTTTCTCCCACCAGAATCCTCAAATTCTTTACGCATCTTTGATAATCTCGTTAAACCTCTACCTAATTTGCTTTTAGTTTTACTTCCTACACTGTGTCCATTGTTTACAATCATTGCGTGTTCAGGATTCTCATCATTTGCAAGCATATCACCTATAGAAAGTGATATATAAATGTATGTGGTTCATAAAGTAAGAAACAGAATAAAAAAAACACACAATAGATTACACTGGTTCAGATTGTCATATTATAGGTATATATATATACAACATTAAATACAAAAAATAAATTACCTGTATGAGTATGATTGTCTTCACCATCTGAACTGCTGTTATCAAAATCACTTTGTTGCTCTGAATCAGTAGGCATCTCGTCACTAGAGGTGTACTCTCCAACTTCAGGTTCATTGTCATCCATAGTAACACTTCATAGAAGAAAGCAAGTTAGAAACTATATTAAGTATTGATATTTACATAACCATTGTATTTCTTAAACTTGAAAGCCATTCAACAATTGCTGCTTAAACTTGAAAGATTTAGTTTATTAAAATTACGACTCAACGTACTAGAACTCTATTAGGTCGGCATATGAAGATATCTGATGAAAGATTGATCAAGATACATACGACATGATCAAAACACCTCCTTGGATACACTTTGTAAGGCTTCATAGAATTGAGGAATTTTGAAAATCTTGAAATATTAGACACAGATATAATATAGACATAGATATAAAGATATATCGATCCATATCTGAAATGAGATTCTGATAAATAGGGAGAGAGAGAGAGAGAGAGAGATAGAGAGAGAGAGAGAGAGGAGAGAAATGTTTATAAACTCAACCATCCTAAAATACCGACATATCTATGATAATAACACATAAATTTACCTAAGTATAAAGTTCTACCAAAAGATTTAAAGTTCAAAATTATGAGCATTGTAAATCCGGTTACATGAATGGCTGACCCTGTTTTATTTATAAAACAATAGGTATTCCGAACCAATCTAACTAGTTTACATTTCAGATATATTATATATAATCATATATATATATATATATATATATATATATATATATATATATATATATATATATATATATATATATATATATATATATATATATATAGAAAATGGTTCGAGAGAGTACCACCCAAATGCAGCGCACCAGAAGGTACCACCTTTAAAAAAAAATTTTTAAAATTTTTTTTCCATAAACATGTTTTAATTAACATTATGAAGATCGTATATAAATTTCACATACATTCACATCTCCTAGCTCCTAAAAAATGATGTGAACACACACTTACATAATTTTGAACACATGTGAACATGCATTTATGTGATGTGTGTTTTCATGCACTTAGAGTGTTCGGATTTGCGTGAAATTCACATATGATCTGTGTAATGTTAATTAGAACATGTTCATGAAAAAAATTTTCAAAAAAATTACTTTTAAGGGTGGTACCTTCTGGTGCGCTGCATTAGAGGTGGTACTCACTTGAACCTAAATCTATATATATATATATATATATATATATATATATATATATATATATATATATATATATATATATATATATACTAGCTATGATACCCGCGCGTTGCAGCGACAGGTACATGTCTTTAAAATGTAAACATAACACATTTCATTGTAATAAAAAGTGTAAAAAAGTATTGTATTATATATTTTTTCGATCAAATATTTATATACAAATATAGATTCAAACTTGACAACCAATAGTGAATGTATGTGTGAAAGTGCAGCAAGACTCGTTGAAAGTGTCTCTCCCTTTTGTAAGTTGTAGAATTTTGAAATGAACAAAAGTATTCCGCTTTAACCAAGCCATCGGAGTGTATTAGGTAAAATAAGAATCAAAATAGATGTAGAGAACACTGATAACAACTTTAAAAATGATTATGGATGTAAGCTCCAGACGACTTGGCACGATTAATGATCGTAACAAGCTTTGGTGTCGGTTCATCTTTCCTCTCAGTTCTTTCAACCCAATATAAAGATCATGAATTCGGGAATAGTAACTTAAATCGAAGAAACTAATTTGATAAAAGACAACAACCTGATTATATTCATTTAATACACAAACATCCTTGAATCTAGACAAAGACAATGACAAAAGTTAAATATAATTTGACTTACAATAAGGTTTAACTTTAAGGGCATTTTACGTAATAGATATGTTATGCAATATTCATCATTTTAAGTGTGTTTTGCCAAAAAAATCCACAACATTTTTCAAGAATTACGAACACAGCCTATGAAAACAAAAGTGTTGAAAACAAAATTAAGCTAAACAAAGAGGATTCAATGTGTATCCTAATGAAGCATTTGCAAATCTTCTTGTCAAAGCATAAACAAAATGGCTGTTGCAGAACACATTTGACAAAGGATGAATTAATTATGTACTATTATACATGAGAATACTGATATACATTACATATACTGATATACATTACATGATGTATACAATCGTATTGGGATTTCTCAGATCTAGCAACTCAACAGAGCATTCATTCATGAACATAAAATCGAGAGGGAGAAGGAGAAAGAGACAGCGAGAGGGAGAGGGAGAGGAAGAAAGAGAGAAAATACCAGGGCGGCGGCGGCGAGATCGCCGGTGGAAGGAGGCGGCGGCGGCGGCGAGATCGCCGGTGGAAGGAGGCGGCAGCAGAAATGAAACACACGACACAAATGTTAACTAGGTTTTCTTATGTTTTGTATATATATATATGTTTTACTAGGAAAGAATGATAAACATGCTAATTAATATTTGGGTTAAACGCAAAAAAGAACAACCATCTTTTATTTATTTTTTTAACGATTATAGCAACAATTTTTTTGTATTAACCTTTATAGCATTCTTCTTTCATTTTTTTAACGTTTATAACATTTTTGTTGTTCTATTATTATTGTTATTATTATTAATACTAGTTTATAACCCACGTATTACGTGAATATTTTTAATTAAATTTATTTATATAAAATGTATACGAGTAAAAATAAAAACATACAAAAATAATAATTGTATTTATTTTTTATTATTTACAGATTAAAAAATAGAGTATATTTATCTTTTTTAAAAATATTAAATTGTATTGATCTTTTATTTTTTATAAGTTGTAATTATCTTTTTTGTTTTGTTTTATTATAATACTAGTTTATTACCCGCGTATCAAGCGGATATTTTTAATATATATAAAACATAATAAATTAAAAGATAAATGTATATATGTTATTTTTTAAACAAAAGTATATAAGAATGATATTATTATCTATTATCTATCTATCTATACTATTAAAAGAGTAACTATACTCTTCTATTGTGAAGCCACGTGTCATCACCATGAATCGACACGTGACAATTATGGGTTTTAAAAGTAATAAAGAAATGTCATTTAATTCTATCCAAATCTAATATAATTTACTTTTAAATCAAATCAAATCAAACAAAATCTAATACTCTACTAACTTATTAATTATAATATAATATAGTAAAATTTTAAAAAATATAAGAAAATAATTACTATTCATATATATTTTTTGTTTAAAAAAATAATATTTATATCTTTACCTTTTAATTTATTATATTTTATATATATTAAAAAACATCCGCGTAATACGCGGGTAATAAAAATTTTTGTTATTTATTTTGCTAACAAAATTTAAAATTTAATTGATAAAACTTCAATTGTGAATATGATAAATTTTGATTGTTGATTTTCAGATATTCCATTTTTATATTTTATCATTTTCAAAATATATACACAATCACATAATTGAAGTTTTTTTTTGTTTCTTACATTGATATTTCATATTTGAAGTTAATAAAAATTAAAAAAAAACATTTTTTGTAAAAACATATTATCGGTTTTTAATAATACAATATAATAAAGTAATTTATTTAATATATGTTAGATTTTATTTTAATTGATGGAAACAAAGTCTAGGGGTTGTTTTCTATTTCTTTAATAGTTGTGAAATATGTATATAAATAGTAGGTTTGACTTTCAATAGAAATGAAGATCCCTGACATTTCACTTTTTGTACGGAAGGAAACGGTTACTGAATTAAATTTTATTCAAACCTATATATTATAATAAAATAAAACAATTCATGTCATATGTCACATCCACAATACAATAAAATTTTATTTTTCCCCACTTGCTTTTTCCAAATTTAACACCTTAACTTAATTGAATTAAATTTTTACTTTATTTTTTTCCATCAATTAGTTAGTAATAAATTAGATTTTGTAACATTTAAAATTAATGTTTACCTAAAATAAATATCTTTCATTATTATCTATAATAATCATAATTAGATCTAAATGTAAAAAATTGAATTAGTTGTGGAAATTATTATCATTATGTATAATAAATGAAAACATTAAATGTCCCGTGTCACCTATACGTTCACCAAAAAGATTATTATAACTTATAAAAAATAAAAGATAAATACAATTTAATATTTTTTAAAAAGATAAATATACTCTATTTTTTAATCTGTAAATAATAAAAATAAACACAATTATTATTTTTGTACGTTTTTATTTTTACTTATATACATTTTCTATAAATAAATTTAATTAAAAATATCTACGTAATACGTGGGTTATAAACTAGTATGTATATATAAGTTTAATATTTAATTAAAATAAAAAACAAGATGTATTATTAAAAATAAAACAATTCATGTCATATGTCACATCTACAATACAATAAAATTTTATTTTTCCCCACTTGCTTTTTCCAAATTTAACACCTTAACTTAATTGAATTAAATTTTGACTTTATTTTTTTTCCATCAATTAGTTAGTAATAAATTAGATTTAGTAACATTTAAAATTAATGTTTACCTAAAATAAATATCTTTCATTATTATCTATAATAATCATAATTAGATCTAAATGTAAAAAATTGAATTAGTTGTGGAAATTATTATGATTATGTATAATAAAGGAAAACATTAAATGTCACGTGTCACCTATACGTTCACCAAAAAGATTATTATAACTTATAAAAAATAAAAGATAAATACAATTTAATATTTTTAAAAAAGATAAATATACTCTATTTTTTAATCTGTAAATAATAAAAATAAACACAATTATTATTTTTGTACGTTTTTATTTTTACTTATATACATTTTCTATAAATAAATTTAATTAAAAATATCTACGTAATATGTGTGTTATAAACTAGTATGTATATATAAGTTTAATATTTAATTAAAATAAAAAACAAAATGTATTATTAAAAATAAAACAATTCATGTCATATGTCACATCTACAATACAATAAAATTTTATTTTTCTCCACTTGCTTTTTCCAAATTTAACACCTTAACTTAATTGAATTAAATTTTGACTTTATTTTTTTTCCATCAATTAGTTAGTAATAAATTAGATTTTGTAACATTTAAATTTAATGTTTACCTAAAATAAATATCTTTCATTATTATCAATAATAATCATAATTAGATCTAAATGTAAAAAATTGAATTAGTTGTGGAAATTATTATGATTATGTATAATAAATGAAAACATTAAATGTCACGTGTCACCTATACGTTCACCAAAAAGATTATTATAACTTATAAAAAATAAAAGATAAATACAATTTAATATTTTTAAAAAAGATAAATATACTCTATTTTTTATTCTGTAAATAATAAAAATAAACACAATTATTATTTTTGTACGTTTTTATTTTTACTTATATACATTTTCTATAAATAAATTTAATTAAAAATATTTACGTAATACGTGGGTTATAAACTAGTATGTATATATAAGTTTAATATTTAATTAAAATAAAAAACAAAAGGTATTATTAAAAATATACCCCTAGGAGGATTTGAGCCCATGATCTCGGGGTTAAAGATCATGGGCGTTACCGCTAGGCTAAGTAACTCATTCAATTATAAATTGAATGTTACTAAATTTATACTAAAATGCTCAAAATATTTCCCCCACATTATTATTCGGTTGCATTCCCCCAATCGGTTCTCTAAGTGTCAAACCCTGCGACGATCTGCACTCACCGCAAGTCTCCGACGCCGGCCCTGTTCTCTCCATCACCGGCCACTACTCCTCTCCGTTCAGCCACTCGTCAACTACTGCCATATTCTCCTCCGCCACTCTCTTGTCTTTTGACCTAATTGTTTGTGATATGCTTCCCTTCCAAGTAAGTTTTTATGTTTTCAACATTCCAATTAAGAAGCATTAGCAAAACCTTTTAGCAGGTCCTAAATGGTAGTCCCATTCCACTACAATTCACCACTTATTAAACCATAGTTAATTTTGGTTCTCTGTTTTCAAAATGATGAGCCAAAATACATAATTACCTAGTTGAATAGAGGTTAGAAAGAAGAAATGCACATATTTATAACACATACATGTTTTATGATAATTTTCTAATTAATGTGTTAAACAGTTGCAAGAAATAGATCTTTGTGCATTGTGTGTGTTGATGTTTATACAAGCAGTGTGTGTGCCCTTTAAAAATGATACAACAGGAGTGACAGCTAATACATATTTGTGTTTGAATGTTGCATATATAGGTGTGTGTCGTTATAATTAAAACAACAGCAGTGAAACATGTGTGTGCCTGTAGTTATATATCTACATAGGTGTGCAGAGTGTATGTACAAGTGTTGTGTTTAGGTGTGTGCCTTTTCTGTCCCCTTTAACATCTATACCCCAAAACTTAAAATTGTCTCAGGGTCTTGGTTCATTCACACAACAGTTGCAGCAACTAAGTTTTATATATATATATGAATTAACAGTAAAACATATGTTTAAACTGTAATGGAGAAGAAAGATGAATGTACCAAAAAAAACTAAACACGCACACAAGACATATAGATCTCAGAGTCACCATTTAAGTCAATTCCATCAGCAGCGATTTACATATCTATTCATAAAGTGGTATGCCAAACAAAACTTAGTTTGAGCTTCAGAATACCATAAGCACATGCTCCTAAAACTACATACCAAACATAGCCAACTATCACATTAACCCAATTAATTAGTATTTAATAAAACATATCTAAATATTAAGAAAAACATCGCATAAAGAAGAATGCAGGTCATCAAAACATAGATGGGGATGTCAATAAAATTTCCATATAAGATTGAGTAAAAATGAAAACAGATACAACACTAAAATGATAAAATTAACGTACCTAGTGATAAAGTCAACTGTCTACAGTTAAAACTTAAACGAATTAAGACTTTGTTGACTCCTAATTAGACAATTCTGCCTTGTCAACTAATTTTTCAAAATTTAAATATTTCGGTATTGGGAAAAGTGGGAAGCAGAAATTGCATCAACTAAAACGAATTAAGACTTTGTTTCTCACGTGCCCTTCATATCTTAGATCCATTATAGTCTAAAGAGGTAGCTCTAGTCATTCCCAAACCTGCTGCTATATTTTATAACTAAGAATACATACACACACTCAATGAAATGTTGTTTTATACGAATGAATCACACACATATACATAGGTCCTGCTACTATCTGTATTCTTGGGAATAAAAGACACACCCTTGTATGCCTTTATACTACAAAAACACATGCTGCAACTATTCTGTATTGAAATGAATGACAACATGGGTCTGCTGCGTTTATCTTTCTGCCCCTCTGTCCCTATAACAGCAACCCACCCCGAGACTTGAAAAGTCTCAGGTCCTAGTACCTAGCACTACTAACACTTGAAATATTTACGAGTCTTGGAGTTTAACATAGTAGTACTAAATCTCAGAGTCTAGTAATGAGGAAGCAAGCTCGCTGCTGTCCACCCCAAGACTTCCAAGTCTCGGGCTCCTCATGTGTGTCCACCACTACTCCACATACTTAGAATCTATGGGAGACTCGGAGTTTAATTCATCACTACTCCACTACTCTTGTTCACCACAAACAAGGGAATTCATTTCAATTCCATTTCTCAGTACCAAACATGCCCTAAGTGATAAAAATTATAATCTTGACTACCTTTTTATGAGTTAAATAAACTGTGATTAATCATTGAGCATCTTGAGAAATTGTGTCTAAGGGTTAACATTATCATTTAGGCGAACTTCTAAATAGCCAGACCGCGAAATGAATATCGACAAGTCTTGGATGCGTACAAATAGAACCAAAAAACCATATATTGATGGAGTTGCATCATTTCTGGAATATGCTGTTCGCAATTCGAAGCTTTTAAAGAAGATGGACCCCCTAAACACAAAACAAAGAATTCGCATTCCATGCCCATGTGTCTCGTGTCTAAACCATTGCTCTCTTGATGTTGATGATGTTGATCATCATCTATTCAGCAAGGGAATCGATCCAAGCTACACCATATGGACTATGCATGGGGAAAAAAACGAGTCACAAAGAAGTACGTATGTTGATGATAACAACGATGTGCAGACTACTAATCTCGAGAATTGTGAAATGGGAGTCCCAACAGATGCCACTGAAACAATAGCAATGGTTGAAGCGACAGAAGAAAACTTCTTAGATGACCATGAGAAATTCCAATCACTACTTGAAGATGCTGAGAAACCCCTTTACAAAGGATGTCCTAACTTCACAAAGTTGTCTGCAATGGTTCAACTCCTTAACTTGAAGAGTAAATATGGAATATCAGACAAGTTCTTTAATGAACTACTGCTTTTGTTAAAGAAAATGTTACCTGAAGGTAATGAAATGGTGAAGAGTACATATGAGGCTAAGAAAACAATGAAAGCTATGGGTTCTGGGTATACAAAGATACATGCATGTGTAAATGACTGCATTCTTTATAGGAACGAGTATAAGGATCTAATAGTATGTCCCACTTGTGGGAAATCAAGATGGAAGGTGGATCACAAGACGGGGAAAACATATGACAATATTCCTGCAAAAGTATTGTGGTACTTTCCCATTATTCCACGAATGAAACGACTATTTCAAGTGAAGACCATAGCGAAAGATTTAATATGGCACGAGACGAACAGAAAAAAAGACGGTGTTTTACGTCACCCGGCAGACTCACTGGCATGGCGAGCCATAGATGAAAGATTTCCCGAATTTGCTAAGGATCCAAGAAATTTGCGGCTAGGCATTTCGGCAGATGGGGTTGACGTAAACAGAGGGAATAGACATCACAGTGTATGGCCTATTTTGACTGTGTTATACAACCTTCCACCATGGTTGTGTATGAAAAGAAGGTTCATAATGCTATCATTGTTGATATCAGGTACGCCAGGTAATGATATTGATGTATTTATAGAACCTTTGATTGATGACCTTCGGATCTTATTTGATGTGGGAGTCGAAACGTATGATGCATATTTAGAAGAGAAGTTTACTCTACGTGCAATTGTATTATGGACGATAAATGATTACCCTGCTCTTGGTACACTGTGTGGATGCCCTTATAGTGGTTACAAAGGTTGTGTAGTGTGTCGAAAACAAACCGAGAGTGTTAGGCTTCCGTGCTCCGCCAAACAGAGTTATATTGGTCATAGACGATATCTTCCATATAACCATCCATTTAGAAGGCAAACGAAAGCGTTCAATGGAAAACAAGAGTTCAAAGATGCTCCTAAACCGATGACCGGGGAAGAAATATACGATGAGGTGAAATCTATCATGAATAAATGGGGAAAGGGACATAAGGGTAATCAATTAGAATTCTTGCAAACGGCAACTTCAACCGGAAGAGGAGGGAAGATGAAAAGAAAAAGAAAAGCATCAAAAGAAGTTGATAGTTAGATGGGGGGGACAAGGAAACCAGCTATTGGAAGAAATGCAACATATGGTATCGAAGTCTTAAGTATTGGCGGTATAATTCTGTCCAACATTGTATAGATTTCATGCACATCGAAAAGAATGTTGGCGAGAGTCTTGTTGGAACATTGCTACACATTCCTGGAAAGACTAAAGATGGATTGCAGGCTCGAATGGACCTGAAACATTTTGGTTTAAAACCAGAGTTGATACACAGCTGAACAATGCTTCCTGCAGCATGTTACACCTTAACGAAGGAGGAGAAGGACAAGTTTTGTGAAACACTATCTGAGTGAAGGGTGCCACAAGGGTATTGCTCAAATTTTTCTAGTCTGGTGAATGCAAAGGAGAGGAAGCTTATCGGACTTAAATCACATGACTATCACATGCTAATGCAACAGTTTTTGCCTATTGCGATACGATCGATTATGCCAAAACACACAAGATATGCTATTATCAGGTTTTGTTTTTTTTTCCAAATCAATATGTAGTAAAGAAATCAATGTGGAAGAGCTCGATAACTTGCAAAAAGATCTGTGTGTGACATTGTGTTTGCTTGAGAAATACTTTCCTCCTTCATTTTTTGATATTATGGTTCATTTAACCGTTCACCTGGTGAGGGAAGTAAAATTATGTGGTCCGGTATGCTTTCGATGGATGTATCCATTTGAAAGATGTATGAAGGTTATTAAAGGGCACGTGAGAAACAAAAATAAACCAGAAGGATGCATTGCCGAAGAGAACGTTGCAGAGGAGACAATTGAGTACTTAAGCGAATACCAAAAAGCCATGAACACTATTGGTATTCCACATGAGAATGGTGAAGATTATTTTCTTGGGGAAGGAAAACCACATTCAGCTGGTAATATGATTGAAGTCTGTCCAGAACTGTTGATGAAAGCACATTTCTATGTAATGCAAAATACACCTGAAGTGGAGCCATATATCGAGTAAGTAATACTTACACGTTCATTTTTTTTAATTGTACGCTATTTTTCAACCAACTATAATTTTCATTAATGTACTTATAGGCAACACATGGTCTTTTTGAAAAACCAACATCCCGGTCAAAGACAAGCTTGGCTAGAGAAAGAACACAGTAAAACATTTGGTCGGTGGTTACGAAATAAGGTAAATTTTACTTAAAGATATTTTATGAAAAAAATTTGTCCTTGTTAGAGGTGAAGCTTATATATCGTTGTGATTAAATTTAGGTTGAGAGAGAGATAGTGGTCTCTAATGAAAGAATTTCACAGTTGTTAAGGTGGGTTTCACATGGTCCACACACCGATGTTATGAAATACGATGTATATCACATCAATGGATACCTATTTCGTACGAAATCGCGAGAAGGCAAAGTTAACCAGAATAGCGGTGTTAGCGTACATGCGACTGACATGCACATTTCTAGAGAAAGTGTTATGTATGACCAGACCTTTTACTATGGTGTATTACAAGAGATATGGGTGCTAGATTATCATATAAGAAAAATTCCTCTGTTTAAGTGTGACTGGGTTGACAACAAAAAAGGGGTCAAAATAGATAATCTTGGCTACACATTAGTCGAGCTTAATAGATTGGGGCACAAAGATGATCCATTCATATTGGCATCACAAGCAAGACAAGTATTTTATGTGAAAGATCAGTTGGACAAGAAAAAGTCAATTGTGTTCATGACACCGCCCAAAAACTACAGAGATGCCTATGACGACGTTGATGAGGAATTTAGTACTGTAATTTCTCCACACAATGGTAATATATTGCCGCATGTAGATCCACTTGACTTGGGTAATGAATCTCGCAACGATTACTTTCGGCCGCACTGTCGGGGTATAATTATACGTAACGCCAAATGAAACTTGTGATCCCATTTCTCAGTGCATCTGTGGCTAGGTAATTGTTTATTATTTTTATTAGTATTAATCTGGAAATGCATGTTCACTCGGTGTTTGAATTGCTAAAAGAAATTTGTTCTTTAAAATGAGGTTTCATGTTGTCAAATTTACAATATTAGAAGTGTTCATAAGTGCTGCCGATTGTCTTACTTGACTCTAAACATTTAGGTAATACGTGATAAAAAGTTTCTATTTTTGCAGGTTCGATGTTGGTTGTTTGCTGTTGGTGGTCTGGAATGTTGCATTATTCAAGTTTTCTTCGGTGTCTATGCTTTTAAAAAGCAACTTTGTTTGTCTAAGATATATAATTTTCTATAAGATATATAATTTGCTTAGCAGTAATCTCTCGCCTATGCTTGCTTTTGTGTTCCCAACACCTCGTTGGCACCGTTTTCTTCAAAATTATTTATTTTTACAAATTTTTAAAATTATTTATTTTTACAAATATTCAAAATTATTTATTTTTACAAATCCTTTTGGTTGCAACAATAATTGGAAGTCATATATTTCCTCACCTTATTTGATTATTTAAGTAGGAATTTATGAAATTTTTAGAAGACAAAGAATATAGTGATATTTTTATGCTCAATCTAATGCACAGCTTCTGCTTGCACTAATACTAATTCAACTTTTGCTTTTAAGAATTTAGAGTTGTATAATCTAATATGATTGCTGTAATCATGGATTTGTTTTTAGTTTAACTTATATTTTCGAAAAAAAACCCATTGATATGCATCATCACTGATTATGTTCCTAATAAGCTTGGTTAATAAACTCTAGAGTTATGAGTTAACTTTTCAGTGACAATCTTACCATTAAGGTTTGGGGGTGGAAAATTTTGTTTTATGCATTGTGTGAAGCAATTTTTCAGAATCAAACACCCACACAAACTCCATTGATGCCATCAGCTCGGTTGCAACTGCACTTTCTCCGGTTCTATGGCATGTGCAGTTCCCTCCATTGATGGTACATGATTATTTTTATTTACTTTAAGTTTGAAGTTATTAATATATTTTTGGTTCTCATTTCGTTTTTCGATGTTTGGTTTAGCTAGCAAGTAGGATGACCAAATCGAAGAACTTCTTTCACAAGTTGGTCAAGCCCTTCAAGTTCAACCCAAGTAAAGGTAAAAATCGCTACCACCCATTTCAAGATTTCATCAAAGATTCTATATTTATTAGATAGGGTGATTTTTTCTTCAAGGATCTTGTTTTTCTCACCCTTACGTGTTAATGTTTTTTTTGGGGGTTTTGAATTGAAACTCAGAAAGTCAAGAAGAAGATCTGGAAAAGATTGCTGCTCAAGAACAGAAGATTTTCAGTTTTCAAACCCTAGTTTCTGCAACCAAAATTTCCATCCAGATAACAAGCTTGGTCAAGGGGGTTATGGCCCTGTTTTCAAGGTTTTCATCAAAAACTATTTGCATATTCTATTTGTTTAGCCCATTTTCTATTTTCGTTCGGTGGGTCTGGTTTAGCATATGGTGTTTATGAATGTGTTACTGGTAGCTCACTAGCAGAATAAATAGACATACAATGTGTTCTTGCACAGGAGGAAGCTAATTTCAGACGTTTTGGGACAGATTTCAAAATTATGCAAAAAAAATGAAAAGGAACTTCCCTTTCAATTGATGGATTTTGGGGACATTGGTTTGGGCAGGCGGGTTGCCATTGAAGCTTTTATGGGAGATCATATAAGTTCACTCGGATTAAATTCAAAAAGTACTTTATTGTACATGAATCGGCCTATTCTGTTATTTGCTCCTTAAGGATCTTCCATGGGAGTGAAATGTAAATTAAGTGGATCTTACTTAGTCATATAAACTTCTGAACGTAATTTCTGTTATTATTAGTTATATAAACTTCTGAATGATCCATTGTTTATGTGTTTAAAAGTCTGGTTATATGAGTGGAGAATCAGGGGTTTCATAATGATTGATCCTTGTATGCTTCGATGGGTGTCACCTCTACTGCTGCTTTGACATAAAAACAGGTGAGACAATAATATTAGTATCAAACTTCTTTAACTGTACTTGCTGCAATTTTCATGTAGGTCTTTGTTTTGTTAAATTATTTAGATATTGTGTTTCCGTCTATGTCATTGGCAGATTACCAAAACAAGTAATTGATCCCTGGCCCTTCATCTGCTTTCTGCGAGTCCACAATGATATGATCATGTGCCTCTCGTACTCTACTTATGCCCTTGAGTTCTGTATTTGTTTAATAAACCAAAAATTCTTTGATGACATGAAGTTGTATGATTTATATTAATTTCTATAACATTGCCTATTGGAGTATCACATCTGAAATATCTGATTTGCTGAAAATAAGAAAACTACAATCTGATTTGATTTTTGATTTGCTGTTGTATTGCTCCTTGGTTTTTGACAAATATTGGTTGTTTCAGGTGGGTTTTTCTTTTGATCCTAAAGAAGGTGGATTTGGCGTGTTAATTCAGATGCTATTTTGGAGCCGTCTTTGGCGTTATATGATGCTGTGTTGCTTTCGACTTCCCACCCTGCTTGTGATTTATCATAGACGGCATCTCAGCTTTGCTAGAAGGTATACTTCTGTTCCATCCTTCATTTTTTGTTGGTCGATTTCTAACCTAGCAGCGATTTTCTTTCTCATGAGTCATGATTCATTCATCCCTGTTCCCACTTCTCACCATTGTATTTCTCATTTATCTTGATTGTTTCTTCAAGGTCACAGGCAAAGCGGTTATGCCAGATGAAATCATTAATTATGTGCAGTCACCGGCTCACTACCATAGTCTTGATTGTATTTCTTCTACTGTAATTTCATTGAATTAATGTTTCTGAAGTTTTTGCATGATGTCAATAATTTTTTTATGATCATCATGAGGGGGAGAAAAGCTGAATTTCAGAAACAACTGTTGAGTAGTTTGAAATCAACTGAAGACAATTGCTACATCATCTCAAGACAATTGATCAAGGGAGAGAATTAAAAAGCTATTCAGGATTCAAGGGGGAGTGTACTTACAAGAAAATACAAGAAAAGAGAAGATCAGAGAAGAAGATATGTGAAGATCAGAGAGAGTCAAATAAAGAAAAGAAGAAGATTCAGAGATCAGAGAATAGAAGAATATTCACGAAAAAGTCCCTGAAATGATCTTTTATCAAAAAATTAATTTCATCTCTAAGGGGGAGATTGTTAGGGACAATATTTGTAGAGCTGAAATGAATATTACTTTAATAATTGTGTTCATCTCTAAGGGGGAGAATGTTGGGAATAAATAATAGAGATGAAACAATTATATTGTATATAATTGTAATTACTCAATAGTATAGGGGTTGGATTGTAAATACTCAAAGCTTGAGTATTAAGTATAAAAAGAGGTATCTGTGTACTGTTGATAAAAGGGAGGAATCTCAGATTACACAAAAATACACGGTTAGAACAGTAGAGAGAGAAGAAGATTGCTGTCCAAGATAGCCAAGAACTCAATGTAATATTTCTCTCTTTAATCATTCAATATAATGTGTTGGATTGTTAATTGTTCATATGAATTGTGTTGTAAATGATATGAATTGCTAGAAATATGAATTCACACGAGGTACGGGTTCGCGGTTCGCTAGGTATCCAAAATTCGGTTCGCGGGGGGGTGGGCTCATTCCGGTTCGATCTGGTACGATGTACCTTATGATGTGGTACGATGTACCTTTACATACATACACACACATACATAATTACGTATAATATAATATAAGATTATAGACATACACACACATATAACTAAAGTCTAAATCAACAACACTAAACAAATACTAAAACAGAAACTAATAGTTAATATATACTGATTTAATATATACTGATTTAAAAACAGAAACATAAACAGAAACATACTGATTTAATATATACTGATATAAGTATATAACAATAAATCAGAAACATAAACAGAATCTAATACTTAATATATACTGATTTAAAAACAGAAACATACTGATTTAATATATACTGATATAAGTATATAACAATAAAACAGAAACATAAACAGAAACTAATACTTAATATATACTGATTTAAAAAACAGAAACATAAACAGATTTAATATATACTGATTTAAAAATATAAACATAAACATAAACAGAAACTAATAGTCTAATACTTCAAAGAAAGCCAGATTGCAGGAATATATACTTATTTATCATTTATCCTTGTTTGAACTTTGAAAAGCTAATATATACTCTAAAGTCTAAAGTCTAAACAATAAAACAGAAACAAGAACAGCAATAAGCATAATATATACTCTAAATGATTGAAGAAGAAGAACAGGGCAGAAAGAAAAAAAAAACAGGGAAATAATAAGATTTTAAGATTTAAGAATCTATATTAACAAGGAAATTAGATTTTAAGAATTAAGAATCTGAAAAAACAGGGAAGAACGAGAATCGCATACAAAAAAATCGCGTTTTTCTCTAATTGGGTTCGGTCCAATCGCGAATCCGATTACGTACCGAAGCATGCTCAGGTACGCTACTTCCACGTACCAAAGAGCGAATCGAATAGCGACTGGTACGATTCCGTACCGCGGTTCGGTACGACGCGAATGGTTCTCGGTTCGCAGGGAATCCAGTGAATCCTGTAACTATGCTCACTACATCGACAGGTTAAGGTATGAGGACCAAAAATTGTTTTTTTGATTGCAAAAATTTGAACTTTCGATGTTTAATACATGTTTGATTCCTGCAGTTGTCGTCGATGAAACTCACTACTGTTAATCCTCTGATGAATTTTAACCTTGAAGGGCTTTTGGCAAAAGATGTAAGTTAACATTATAATGTTTTAAGTCATTCTATAAGCATGTATTTAGTGATTTAATCTGATGGGCATGCATTTGTGACAGATGCTTGAATCACGAGGGGTGCCTTTTGGCACACTTGGTTTGGTTCTGGTATGCCCATTCCATATACTCCCAATCCATCACAAATGGCAATCATGCAAGGTGGACTTTCGGGTGTATGAGGCTCTTCGGATGCGGTGCGGAGAACAATTAGTTCCCATTTTATGTCTATTGTTGGAGGTTACAAAGATCCAGCTCCCCAGGTAAGTTGTTGTTGGTTGTTTAATACCTGAAATAGTGATCGTCGGTTCCTTAGCTAGCAAGTAGCAACACGTATGTTTCAGTTTTCATCAACTTAGACTGAATGGATTGCAAGCAGTTATGCCTATCTTACTGAGGTTTTTTTTCCTTTGTGTTGATGTCTGTGATTATGTTTCATTAACCTTAATGGAGTATATGATTGTTGGTTTAAATGATCTTGTTTTCACTTTTCAATCATGTAGTTTTGATTTGTTTGATATATCATTTCTATGGTTATGTTTGATCATCTAAGCGTTAACATATGATATTGGGTTTCAGTAGCTAAAGAAGTAAAATCAATAGGATACCTTATGTTAGATGAAGGATCTTTGCTGGGGAAACCTAAAGGAAACAAACCAAACTCTTCATAGGGTGAGAAAGTAATTTTAGTGATCTACCATATTTTAGTTTGTGGCATATGCACACCAAATACTTGAGGTAGATCATCTACGTAATTAATATGATGCAAATCTGTTTCTGCTTCCAAATGTCTTGGACACTGTTGCCTCTTCCATTAGAAAATGGCTTCGTGCAAAAAACAATAATTCATTGATAGTACGGTGACAAGTATTGCTAGTTTATTTCTAATGTTTGCATGTAATTGTGATTGTGATGAAATGCAGTTAGCAGTGAGTGATGATTCGTAAAGCATCCTTGAGAACTCTGTGTAAAATTGAGGGAGCAACTGAGGCATTTGGTTTTCAAAGTATATTTACATCCATCTTAGTGGTTCTTTTGAACACATGCTCGTGAGTTACGACATACAAGGATGGTACCAAAGGCAAATGTAGCATAACGAGATGAATTACAATTAATGTATTTATTGTTATTGGTGATAAGTTGTTTGTAAAACTTGACATCTTGGAGTTAATTATTTAGTTATTGGAATTTTATGTCTACTTATTTGGTTTTTTTTTGTTAATTTAGCTACCGTTAATTTATCATTTCGGTTCTTTGTCCGGTTTTGGACTGAACCGGTTCTAAATTGATTTTTGAGATAATTGTGGTTAAACAGGTAAATAATTGAGATGGTGTAAAAGTAAATGAGTTATGTCAGTGTTTTTTTAAATAGTAGTATAAACACTTTATAATTTTTTACATAACAAATATTCATTGTTATAAATGTATATTTTTTAATTTATTAGTTTGATGACAAATATTAAAAATTGATAAATAAAATAGATCAGACATTATTAAATTATTAACTTTAAGATAAATATAACAAAGTACAAATTACTTTAAGATAAATATAACAAATTACAAATTACTTATAAATACTAATTTTCACATGTTTATTTTTTTATATCGTGACAAAAAAATACTTAGAGTGATATGTTTTTTTAAACTATAAACAATAATTACTTTTAGCTACACAAAACAAATTATAACGTGACCATATGATGATTATAGTTACAATTTTTTTCTTTGTGATGAATGTTGTTTAATTTTAGACATTCATAAGAAACTAAATTATTCTAGTCATAATGATTTTCTTTTACCATGACTATTGTTTACTTTTAGAGATTTCAAAAAATTAATTTGTAACCATAGAATACTATTTGTCATGTTTGCTTTTTTAAACCGTGACAACAAACTACTTATAGTGACATGTTTTTTTTTTAAATTGTGACCATTTATTACGTTTAGCCACACATAACGAATTAAGTCGTAGGCATAAAATACTTATTGTCACATATTCTTTTTTTACCATGACTATTGTTTACCTTAGACACATATAATAAATCTAGTCGTCATGTTTAATTGTTTAACTATTAATAGTCACTTGTTTGTTTTTTATAAACCGTGACAAAAAAAACTTATATGGACATTTTTTTTTCACTTAAACCATGACCACTGATTACTTTTAGTCATACAAACCAATTCTTCGTGTGATCATAAAGTACTTATAGTCACTGTTTTTTTCTTTTATAATGAAAACTGTTACTTTTACACATTAATAAGAAATAAACTAAACCATGATCATTACAAAAATATAGTCACAACATTTTTTTGTCATGACTATTGTTTATTTTTAGTTACATAAAAACAATAAACCGTCACCTTTAAATATTAATAGTCACAAATTTGTTTAATCCGTGACAAAAAACCCCTTATATTGAAATTTTTTGAATGTGTGAGATTGATAGCTTTTAGTCACAAAACAAATTAAATCGTGACTTGAATGTACTTATAGTCATATCTTTTTCATTTTACTATTACTATTGCTTACATTTAGACACACATAAAAACTTAATCTGTCACCTTTAAATATTAATAGTCACATGCTTGTGTGTCTTAAACTGTGACCAAAACATAATTATGGTGATATGTTTTTTTTCTTAAACCGTGATCATTAATTACTTTTATATACATAAAAGAAATCAAATCGTGACAAAAAAAATACTTAGTTTTTTCTCTTTCATCATGAATATTGTATACTTTTACACACACATAAAAAACTAAACCGTGACTATAAAATACTTATAGTCACAATAATTTTCTTATTTCGTGACAACTGTTTACTTTTGGACACACTTAATGAACTAAATCATGACCATTAAATACTTATAGTCACAATGTTTTTCTTTTACCATACGTGGCTAATGAACTCCACCCTTTGGTCACACAAAGCAATTTCGTGACCATATAAGTTAGCCTTCTGTCACAGTTTGTTCATGTGACTAATTCCACCATATAATTTAGACTCACACAATTAGACATCAGGGTGTCCCTTTGGTCACCGAAAGAGATTTCCGTGACCATATACATATTTATCGTCACAGTTAATAACCATCACAAAATTATTATAGACATCAAACAAATAACCGTGACAAACGATGACATTTGGTAACAATGTGGCAACCGTGACAAGTCTTTGTCACGATCCTTATGTTAAACCGTGGCTTAAGGTTTGAATGTGATTTGCAATGGTCACGGTTATTGAGATAAACTGTGGCTATCATAATAATACAAGTTCATAAATGACCCTTTAGTCACGTCAATAACAAAAACTGTGGCTAGGCAGTTTGGACAAAACCGTGACCATAGGTCATTTTTGTACTAGTATGTTACCCTAGTCCTACTGGTAGCTAGCCAAGTACGTGGTTGATTCCTACTAAATGCGTGTACGTGGTAAACTCATCATCTAATCATTAAGTGACTTATGTCTCAATAGCAGTACAGTTACTGTTTAAGCAAATCGCGCATCATATTCACATTTTTGATAAGTCCCTTTTATTTTAGTCAAGCACAACATGCAGCATACCACACACATAATTGCACATAAATTCACACTTCACGCCTTCACCCTTCCCGCTCTCTGAGTTCTAACCGACCGGCGACGACGCAGCCACGTCTCCACTCTCCACCTTGCTGCCGCAGTGCCGATGCCCACTAATCTGTCAGACTTCACCAGTGACGACGTGATGCAGACTGTTAGAGTGTCAGTCAGTCTCTCTCTCTCTCTCTCTCTCTCTCTCTCTCTCTCTCTCTCTCTCTGTCTATCTAGGTATGAAATCATGTCTTTCTCAAGTCTCATTTTAAGTATATATATGTTAAGTGTAGTGGGTAGTTGTTTAATACTTTAATTTACTAAAATATAAAGCATATATGTTTAATTTACCAAATATTTACTTATTTCAGGTTAATAGACAAAGTAAATGTTAAGGGTTTATTTTTTAAATTTATTTGATCAATAGTTAAACTTATTTGTTAACTCTCTAAAAAAGGTATAGGTCAATGGACAAATTATTGAAAAGAAAGTTTTAATGGTATTTTAGTATGTACTTTTTTAATTTGAAAAATCTTGTTATATGTTAATCTTGTGTGGCAATCCGTTTTGGTGACCCCATCCATCTTAAAATATATCAAAATCTAAGTATTAAACTTGCTCTAAAAAAGTGACACGATAACAAAAATTCTTGGATCCGCTCGTGGTAGCATGTAACTTCATTTGTAGTATTTTTTTATTTATAAAATTGTTGTTTGTGTTAAGCTTAAGCTATGAATTTAATTATTAGCAGGATGTCACAACAATAAATGAAGTCCAACAACTCCCATTAGGGTCCAACCCTACTACTGTCAAAATCTATCCAGGATAAGGCCCTTTTATAAAAGCCCATCCAAACCCAATATTTCCCTCATACAACATTTAAATCCATGCTTCAAAGCATCCAATCATATGTAAACCCTCTAAAAAAATCCTTGTTGGTGTTGTTGGATGGGTAAACCTTTCAACATCTACTTTCACAGTATTACATGGATTGGTCAATTGAAGTTCTTCAAGATAGTCTCTTAGAAGAGCATATTGTTGTTTGTAATCTCCCCTTAAATGACATACACCTTTTCCCTAAAAGTTTTCATTCATGAAACCACAACCTCATATTTCCTTTGCATGTGCTCCGGGTTTGCTTGAAGTTGATCCATAATTTGTTGTGATATGAAACTTGTTGTACAAGCTTTGATTTTCCTAGATTGAAGACATACGTGTGTGTCAACATAGGTCTTAAACATCTATGTTTCTGCTTTTGGTACCTTTGAAACATGTAAGACCCAGACACATTTATTGTCTAATAAATTTACATGCTTTCCCTTCACCTTTTCTTATTTTTTACAATTTGGTCCTTGAACTCCATGTTCATTTGCGGAAGCAGTCCTTTGGGAAGTCTGACCCTCGCTAAATGTTGGTATGCTACCAACACAGATGGCCTTTACCCTACTCTTTTCATTTTTCGCAACCTTCAATTCTCCTCTAGCTTCAGTTGCATGCAGTTTGATTTTATTTTTGATTTTCTTCAACCCTCCAAAAGTCTGTCCAACATAAATAAGTTCTTTAACGCCTTGTGTTGTGTCTGACCCTGCTTCCTTTCAATAGTTTCCTCCTTTTATCAATTACAATGTCATTTCCATCCGATGCACTTTTAAAATGAGTCATTGTTCAACACTTCAACCTCATCAACTTCTCATTGACTTTCAACATGAAATTCATTTAGTGATGGTGTAAACTCAACATATTGATTGACGTTTGAAATGAACTCTCTCATATCTACCTTTACATCATCAACTACATTATCTACATCAACAAGATAATCACTTACGTCATCTTCACCATTTTCATCTGCCTCATCTTCCTCACCTTCATGGCCTTCCTCACCCCCAAACCCTGCTTCCCACAACTAGGCTTGATCCATAAGAAATTGTGTTTCCATGTCTGTAATCATCTTCTTGAGTTTTAACATCGTCATATAAACCAAAGAATGGATCAAAGTATTCACGGGAATCAAAATATGTTATACTCAAAGCAACTGTATCACTACTGGCGTGGTCTCCACATTTTCTTGTTCATCAATTGCCACAGGCTTGTCTCCAAATCTGACACAGGGGGTGCCTCCACATTTCTTCTTCTGCAATTCCAGATGCTACATTTGCAGGAGATGCTTCATGTGCAGGGGTGTCATCACATTTCTTCTTCTGCAATTCCAGATGCTACATTTGCAGGAGATGCTTCATGTGCAGGGGTGTCATCCAAAGCACGAGTATCATCTAATGCTAACATTACTAAAGTTCCACATTTCACACAGATTTCATTCTAACGTTAGTCTTTTACTTGCTTTTTTGGCATGGCCGTCTCATGGATTTTGGAGGCCCTGTACGAATGATTACGAAGGAGGCCCTATGACACAAATTGAACAATACTAACCTAGCCATTAGTTTCGATGTGTACCAATTTTAGCTCGCCATAATATTTAATGACAAAATTTTCACCTATGAAAGCAAAGAAATTCAAATTTGAGAAGTGTTTAATGTAAAGTTGTGGAGACTAGCCATTACCGATGATTTTTCGACCGTTATAAAATCTTAGCATGGGGTCCCATTCCCGAATGAATGGACATGGGCCTAGCGGAGATGTGTTGTTTCCTTACATTTACTACTAGACAAAATTATGTCAATTGCAATTTTATTTAAAAATCTAGCCAAAGATGAATAAGCAGAGATTTTGACATGTCAATTGCAAATTTATGTGAGAGACTGATCAGATTCCAAAGTTTCAAAGGTAACAAAAAATAAATCCTCGTCTTGTCAAAAATGCATTTTTATCAAACGTTGTTTTTCTTCCTACCGCATTTGCAGGTCAAACCGTCAAAATATAAATGAAATACAAAGCATTAAAAGAAAAATCATAAAGTAAAATAGAATTTATAAAAGAACACGTGCCTAGCTTCAATACTACAAAATAAAATAGATAATCGAGGATTAGAAGAAAAAGCGTCAAAACCCCCAATCCAATGTCTCATATGAGCCCTAAAGTCTTAATTCTAATGAATTCATTACTCATTATATTGGTAGGTGGAAGATATACAAACCATGAAACAATAATATATACTTTTAACAAAAAAAAAAAAAGAACAATGTGGAAGAATAGTACTGTAAGGCTAGATCAATTCCATATCGTCTCCATAGTTGTTCGAACTCCGGTGATACAAAAGTGAACTGCAAAAGAAATTATGATTTCTTGACTCTTGACTATGATTGAGTCTTCTAATAACTCTTTGTGTGGTATTCATGATGGGCGATTGGAATCTCGAAGCAGTGGGCGATTGAAATTTTGAGTTCCAATGACTTTTTGCTTCATCTCCTGTGTTCCTGCTGTTCCGCAAAGCGTCAATGAACACAAGAAAATTTGGACTGATATCTACTAGGTTAAATTGGATTACATATATGAGGCCCTAAAGGACTTTGGGCGTTGTGCTATTGCCCATTTTGCACAGGCTCAAAGCGGGCTTTGTTTCTTGGGTTTCTTAATTACTCTAGTAGACACTGTGATACAATAACTTCATCTTCAATCTCCTCGATACGAATCTTGGACTTTGTGAGACTGAAATGACAAAAATTAAAATCTCATACTCAAGTACTAAGTGTAGGAATAGTGTGCCCGATGCCAATTATAAAATATAAGAAAAGTATTACGAATTACAATTCTGAAATAAAATTACAATACATGGAAATAAACAAAATACGGAAATTAAAATTACAAGTAAAGCAAATAACAATACAGAAAAAATAAATTACAATACGGAAAAAGAAGGATGCGTCTCGTGTTTGACACGATTCCCTTAAAACAGATTCGAAGTCTGTTTCCCAGGGTACAACAGCCAAAGCAGCGTATACTGCCGGAGGTAACCAGGGCTCGTGCAAGTGGATATGTATTTACACTTGGTGCCAAAGCAGCGTATACTGTTGGAATTCTACAAGTGGATATGTATTTACACTTGGTGGGGCTGCAATTTCTTGGAAGTCTTCCAAGCAAACATTGATATCTAGATCTACGACGGAATCTGAATTCATCGCATTAGATAAATGTGGTGAAGAAGCCGAATGGTTACGTCAATTCATTGAAGACATACCAAAATGGCCGAAACCCGTTTCAGCCGTCACTTTACATTGTGATAGCCAATCTGCGATTGGTAGAGCGCATAGCATAATGTATAATGGTAAGTCAAGGCATATTAGACATCGGCATAATTCGATACGATAACTACTCTCAACAGGTGTTATTACTATTGACTATGTGAAGTCAAAAGATAACATTGCAGATCCGCTTACAAAAGGCTTAAATAGAGAGTCAGTTTTGAAGTCGTCAGAAGGAATGGGACTAAAGCCCATGAATGAATAAATTCATACGAAGGAAAACCTTACCTTGTTGACTGGAGATCCCAAGATCTTGGTTCAAAAGGACAACCTATTTGTATGAATAAAGTGTGGTCATTGTGGGGGGTTGTGAAAAATTCCTAGTCCATTCCAATATGATTTCTAGAAGAAAATCATTTTAGTGACAATGAAGTTAAACATTTTATAATGATTCGGGAGAAATCACCTATGTGAGAGAGAAGTGGGGTCGCTTCGAGTGGAATTGAAGGGGCACAATTCTTAGTAGCTCTCGCAGAACCAGGCTAGTGTTCCATGACCATAACGGACACGACTTTGAGGAGTTAACCTTGTTAGGGAGATTCTTGGTGAACTGTATTGTCGTCTTCACAAATGGCAGCTCAGTTCAAAGACATTGAGTTCTACTGACGGCTAGAAGGCTAACTGCATTTCATAAGGGAAGGTTCAAAGGTTTACACCTACCTATCCTATGCAAGATTTCAACCATTGAAAATTCATTGGAATTTTATGTGTCTTCGATCAATCTCATACATGTGGGGGATGATTGAAATGTGTTTTCGATCGATCTCTCATTCATGTGGGGGATTGTTGGAAAAAAGTGTATATATTTCAATGAAAAAGTGTATTTTCCATGTTTTTGGACCAAATAGAATTATATATAATTGTGAGATATATACTTAATATTTTATGGGTTTGTATTCTTCTTGAAGAGAGGATTCCAACGATATAAAGAACGTCCAAAACGGAGCTAAGATGAATGAGATATCGATGCTCAAAGATTGGTATTTGGAATGAATGAAATACCTTCTAAGTGGGTGAATTGAGTCCCACATAGGAAGAGAGATGGAAACCAAAGTGGGTTTATAAGGAGGAGTGTACAAAGTCATGACAAGATTGTTTGTGGCTTTCCCTCACTGAACTCGTATACGCCAGCAATTGCAGACACGAATGCAGCTCTGAAAACCAGGGCTCGTGCAAGGCAATTTTTTACTCCGAGGGTTGCTAAAAGCTGTTACGAGTTCGGAAAAGCTGTTACGATTTGGTTTTCAACACATAATTATTCATATTAATTAACAATAAACCTTGTAATAATGGAGTATTACAAAACTTTTTGTAATTAAAATATGGTTAGTTAGGTGTTTCAATTCATTTTTTCCTATAAAATAATAGGATATACAACACATCATTTAGACACTTGAAAGACTTGGAAAACACTTTGCATTTTTGAAACTTTTTTCACTTTAACAGCAAGACGTTACTGCTTCCAAGAACGAAGAACACTTTGAATTCACGTGATTTTTCAGGCAAGTTGGTTACCTCCGGCAGTATACGCTGCTTTGGCTGTTGTACCCTGGGAAACAGACTTCGAATCTGTTTTAAGGGAATCGTGTCAAACACGAGACGCATCCTTCTTTTTCCGTATAGATACCAAAATTTCATACCAATATAGAAATGTATCATATCGGAATGAAAAAGTAAATATATTATTATGAGCAAGGAAAAAAAAGTTCATATATCATCTATATCTATATTTTATAATAAAAGAAAATATTTTTTGCCACATGGCGCTCCCTTAGAGCTTCAATTTATTAATTTTTCCGCATTTTTTCCTAAAGCAAGACAACTCTTATTTTGGTAACATGCCATTTAATTAATTAAATTAAAATTAATTAATAATCTTTATTATTCTATTTACCTAAAATAATTTAAAAATATCTTTTGTATACAATTAACTTTTTCTAAATATCAAAAAACTAAAATTTAAATACTGATAATAGAATAAACTTATATGTATAATCCTTGAAATAATATAAAAATATCTATAAGTTAGAAAAAAATAAAAAAATAATAATCTTTTTTTCATAATCGAAAAATAAAAATTTCTTTTCGAACTTATAAAAATATAAGAAATTATTATCATTTTTAAAACCTTGAACAATGAAAAAATTAAAAATATAATATAAATATCTATCTCTATATCTATTTAGGGAGAGATTCTTTTAAGAACATTAAAGATGGTGAGAACCTAGGAACCTTTTAGAGCCCTTGGATCAAAAGTGTATTTTTGGAATAAAAAATATTATCTTTCTCTCTCCACCTTTTTTATTATATGCATCTCTTTTTACTTTCTCTCTCTTTCTTTTTTTTTTTTATTTTCATTTTCTCTTTCTTTCATTAGAATTGATTTTAATATTAAAAAAATATTTTTTATAAAAAAATAAATTTTTTTCTATATAAAAATTATTCAATTGCTAAAAAATTAATGTATTCTATATAGAAATATTATATGTCTATATAGAATGTTAGATAATTCTATATCTTTTTATGTAGATTAACATTACTATTCATAATCTATGTAGAATGTTATATATCTTATATATTTCATATATTTTTATGTTTATTATACAAATCTATATCTCTTTTGTAGATTATCATTACTATTCATTGTGTTTTTGGTATATTTTATATCAGTTGCATACCAAGTGTTCGATAAAATGTCTAAATGAAATCTTATTTTTTTTGTTTCAATGTGTTTTTGGTATATTTTATCATTTAATCTACGTAAAATATATGATACTTGACATTCTACACGACATTCTACATAGATTGCATGACATTCTACGTAGATTGCATGTCATTCTACGTAGATTGAATGTCATTCTACGTAGATTGCATGACATTTTACGTAGATTGTACATAGAATATGTTCGTCGATACTCTACGTAGATTTCATGTCATTCTACGTAGATTGAATGTCATTCTACGTAGATTGCATGTTATTCCAACGTAGATTAACAGTTTTATTCTATGTATTTTTGGTATATTTTATATCAGTTGCATACCAAGTGTTTGATAAAATGTCTAAATGAAATCTTCTTTTTTTTTTGTTTCAATGTGTTGTTAATATATTTTATCATGTAATCTATGTAAAATATATGATATTTGACATTTTACACGACATTTACATAGATTGCATGACATTCTACGCAGATTGCATGACATTGAATGTCATTCTATGTAGATTGCATGTTATTCTACATAGATTGCATGACATTCTACGTATATTGTACATAAAATATGTTCGTCGATACTCAACATAGAATATGACAGATTCATTTTCAATGTTTTATAATGAAGATTATTTGTAAAATATTAGATATATATGAATATAATAGTTATTAGATGTTTTACATGATAATCTACGCAGATTACATGATAATCTACATAGAATATATGATACAAGACTACTTGTAAAAAATCACACATAATCTATGTAGAATGTTATGCTTCTTATATATTTCATATATTTTTTTTGTTTCTTATACATTTCTATATCTTTTTATGTAAATGTACATTAACATTCAATGTTTTTTTGGTATATTTTATCATGTAATCTATGTAGAATATATGATACTTGACATTCTGCATGACATTCTACGTAGATTGAATGGCATTCTACGTAGATTGCATGTCATTCTACGTAGATTGCATGTCATTCTACGTAGATTGCATGACATTTTCTACGTATATTGTACATAGAATATGTTCGTCGATACTCTACGTAGATTGCATGTCATTCTACGTAGATTGAATGTCATTCTACGTAGATTGCGTGACATTCTTTGTAGAGTATCGACGAACATATACATTGGACAAATTCATTTTCCATATTTTATAATTAAAATTATTTGTAAGATATTATATTTATAATGAATGTAACAGTTATTAGATGTTTTACATGATAATCTATGTTGATTACATGACAATCTACGTAGATTACATCATAATCTACCTAGAATATAATACAATATTACTTGTAAAAAATCACACATAATCTATGTAAAATGTTATGTTTCTTATATATTTAATATATTTTTATGTTTCTTATACATTTCTATATCTTTTTATGTAGATTAACATTACTATTCAATGTGTTTTTGGTATATTTTATCATGTAATAATCTACGTACAATATATGATAATTGACATTCTACACGACTTTCTACGTATATTGCATATCATTCTACGTAGATTGCATGTTATTCTACGTAGATTGCATGCCATTCTACGTAGATTGAATGTCATTCTACGTAGATTGAATGTCATTCTACGTAGAATGCATGACATTCTACGTAGATTGTACATATAATATGTTCGTCGATACTTTACATAGAATATGACATATTCATTTTTCATGTTTTATAATGAAGATTATTTGTAAGATATTACATTTATAATGATTGTAATAATTATTGGATGTTTTACATGATAATCTACGTAGATTAAATGATAATTTAAATAGAATATAATACAAGACTACTTGTAAAAAATCAAACATAATCTATGTAGAATGTTATGTTTCTTATATATTTCATATATTTTTATGTTTTTTATACATTTCTATATCTTTTTATGTAGATTAACATTACTATTCAATGTCTTTTTGGTATATTTTATATCAGTTGCATACCAAGTGTTTGATAAAATGTCTAAATGAAATTTTTTTTGTTTCAATGTGTTTTTGATATATTTTATCAGGTAATCTACGTAGAATATATGATATTTGACATTCTACACGACATTCTACACGACATTCTACGTAGATTGCATGTCATTCTACGTAGAATGCATGACATTGCATTCTACGTAGATTGTACATAGAATATGTTCGTTAACATATTCTATATAGAAAAAAATTCTATATAGACATATAATATTTCTATATAAAATACGTTATTTTTTTAGCAATTAGATAATTTTCTATATTAAAAAAATAATTTTTTATAAAAAAACGTTTTTTACTTTAAAAATCAATTATAATGAAAGAAAAATAAAATGAAAAAAAGTAAGAGAGAAAGAGAAAACGCATATTTTTTTTCTTCCAAAAATACCATTTTCACACATTTTCAAGATTCTCTACTATCAAAGTTCAAAATAATTACAAAATTGTCATCCAATATATCAACCATTGATTATCATTAATCCAAAGACCACAAAGGTTTTTAGGTTCCCACAATGTTTATGGTTCTTAGAAGAACCCTCCCCTATCTATTTATATATCTATATCTATATCTACATATTATGATAAAAGAAAATAGTCCTTCGCACATACAATTTATTGATTTTTCCAACTTTTTTTCAAAAATAAAATAACTTTTATTTTGATAACACATGTCATTTAGTTAAGTAAAATAAAATTAATAAATAATCCTTATTATTCTTTTTACCTAAAATAATTCATAAATATTTTTTGTAATACACTTTAACTTTTTTTAAATATAAAAAAACTAAAAATTAAAAAACAATACTGATAATATAATAAATTTTTATGTATAATACTTGAAATGAAATAAATAATTTTATAAGTTAGAATTTAAAACTTTAAGAAAATAATAATCTTTTTTTCATACTCGAAAATAAAATAAATTCTATTCAAACTTATAAAAGTATAAGGAATTATTATCGATTTAAACATCTTGAACAATGACAAAATTAAAAATTGTAAGGTCTACCACTGCAAGATCTATCTAGACGCGGATCCGTTAACGAGTGCGGAATCCTCGTTGACGGTCAGACGGACAACTCTCAACCAACGGAAACGCGGAGACTATTAGACGCTGAACGAACGACACACGAACGATCCTACGTACTAATTCTCTCCGAAACGGGACTCACCTAGCTGATAAACTCGAGATCGCCTCTTGCTCAATTCCTCACGAATTCTGCAAAAAGTCCCTTAATCATTCGAGTCTATCCCTAATTATAGGCCCTGATTCGAGTCTGTTGTGGGCCAACCTCGAATCTGGCCTAAGGCCCATTCGAATCTGTCCATCTGACAGATTCGAATCTAGCCTATTCGAATCTAAGGACTCATTCGAATCTATCACAGATTCGAATGTATCCTTTTATGCAATTCGAATCTAGCCTTTGACATATATAACTAAGTGTTTGAAACTTATGTTTTAACTTATGCTTGAGTTAATCTTTGACCTTTATGTTTGAACTTCTTGTAATATGTTACATCAAGTTCAAACACACAATCAATAACAGACAAACACATATTAAACATATATATCAAAATACTTGGTTAATACTCAGAATATTACCTAAACCATAATGCAGATCGATTAGACTGCTATCGTCACACAGGGTGTACCAACAGACTCCCCCTTGACGATAGCTTCTAATTATTTACATTACATCAAATTTAAGTACTAGAGCTATATATATTACTACCCGCATATAATCCAGCATCTATACAAACTTTGACTACCTTTTGGAACTTCCTGGCTTCAGATCTCCATGGTTCAGTAAAGAAGATAGGCTGATCATGAAGCTTCTTCAGGTCGTCCTTTGATAGGTTTATCAAGTGCAATGGATCATATACCTTCAAAATTACCTGCTCGTCTTGATCTTCCATGATAGCTTCAGCAGTGTCAATCTCTAGGTACCACCACTTCATGTTGCTCAAAACGTTCTGTGGCATTGGCTTCATTGGGACTTTCTTTAGACACCTCACAGGTTTGTATTCCATCCTGGCCCATGGCCTACCTGTATGAGGATCTATTCTCGACCCATCCTCGACCCTCTTTCCGGTCCTTGGCTTGAGTCGCTCAAATTTCCCTGAATCGCCCTTCTTTCCTTATAATTCTTTCAATTACGTTCGCGTAGGGATCATCTCCAATATTGATCAGCTCCTTCCAGGCTAACTCTTTAACTTCAATCTTGGGCAATGAATTAAACGCTTTCAATGTCCGCCTCAAGTATTGAAGGCCATCTCTTCTTTTCAAATAAACAGCTGCAGTTCTCTGTCAAAGAACCAGCTAATAATCCCTCCAGCAAAATTTCCAGCACTTGGATTTCTCATCTTCTTCTTCATCTTCAGCTGATCTTTCTTTTCTTCCTTCTTGAACCAAAGATTTATCAGATCAGCTCTAGATGGCTCGTTCTCAGCCTCTTCAAGGTCTTTATCTTCAGCTGAGGCTACCTTGATGTAATCAATATCAATCACATTATGATTTTGGCTCTCATACAGTTCAGTGATTGGTTGTGAATTGATTATTACTTCATTAACGTGATCGTCTTCATCATCTAGCACTTCATCATCCGATTTCCAGTCAGCGACATCATCTGGAATGAATTCACCTTCTTCTAATTCTTCAATATCATCTTCAAAATCAAACTCCATTAGCTCTTCTTCAATATCTTTCAGCGCATCGATCATGTCGCTATCTAAAGTCTTTGAAGAACCTGCTTCTCCTCCTGCTCCTCCCTCTCCTCCTTCTGTACTAGGCTCCCCCTGAACTTGTGTAACTTGAGCTGCAGAAAAATCTACAGACTCAATCTCTTTGTTTGCACCGGGATCATCGCCTTCATTATCATCATCTTCTCGCTGTACTTCCTGATCTTTACAACTCGTCTCCCCCTGAGTTTGTAGATTTTTCATAAGTTGCTCTAGGAGGGACCGCATTGCTCGGATTTCAGACGATTGATCAGCAACAAATGATTTAATCTCCGTGTTGTCGTCTCTAACACTTTCAACAATCTTTCTCAATTCTGCATTCTCCTTATCAAGATTAGAGTTATGCTCTTGGAGTTCACCGACTGCTTTTGTGAGAGTTATGATTTGAACGTTCTGAAAGTCGACACGGCTCTTAAGTTGCATGATTCGTTGGTTGTCGGTATAGGCTTCTGATGTAGAAGGGATGGACTGAATGGGAGCAGGATTGAATGGATGGGGAATGTAGGGTTCATGTTGCTGAGGTGGCGGTGATGGTGGAGCTGTATCTTGGGGTTGGGTCTGGGTTTGAGGCGGAGGTTGTGCATCGGACTGTGATGAAGTCCCCTGCATAAACCTGTGACGTTTGGCCCGTTGCCTTGTCACCAACTGAGGAGTCTCATCTTCTTCAAAATCTGACTCCTCCAATTCCCTGGCCTCACGCCTCCTCGAACCACCTTCATTGATAATCAATCGTGAACCATAGGTTCCAATTTGAATATGAGGATCTGTAGACACTAATTCTGGAGCTTCAACTTCGATCTCCTCCATTTCTTCTGATTCTGTAGCAGATGATGACTCATCATTGCCAGTCTGCTCTGGCACATATTCGTCAACATCTCTGAAGACATCTTCTTCTCCCTCTGGAGGCTCAAGTAAGTCACCCACTAACTCTGCAGCTATATCTTCATTTGCATGTGGACCTGCCTCCCAAATTTCATTTAGCGTTTGGCACAATTGATCAGCTTCATTTGGGACATTTGACGGCCCGGCTTCCTGCACTTCTGGTTGCTGACTCGTAGAAGGCCTAGACGCCTGAGTTTGACTTGCAGTAGCTCTTTGTCTTCGCCTTGGATCACGGGGACGAGCACGAGGCTGTTGTTGTAGTGGACGTTGCTGTTGTTGCTGTGGTTGGACATCAACTACCCCTGCCCAGTTGGCATTACTCGGGGCTTGAAATTCCCTATCCAGAATTGCACCAAATAGTGGACGCGCCACCGGAACCGCTAACCTTCCTCGATGTGAGGAACAGTCAGAATAGATGCGCTTATCCATAATATTCACGCTCAATGCATCATCTGTTTGTGGCAAATCAGGCAAGAAGTGCCTTATCAACATCATTACAAACCTAGGATACAGTAGGAATCTTTCTCTCTCAGGAGCAGTAATTTGATGGATGAATTCCGAGAAAAACAGCTGTGAGAAGCTGAATTTCTTATTGTACACCATGGCAATCACCCCAGATTGGATCTTTGAGACGATGTAATCGAATCCAGCCTTCTTAGGCGCAAAACAAACCATGAACACGTGGACCAAAAATCGCCACTGCCCTATCAACCCGCTTTTCATATAAGAAGATTTTGTAACGTCCAAGCTATAGCCCATTCTCAAAAACGCTGCTTGCCTAATACTTAAAGGAAAGTCTATAGGCCCGTCTTCTTGTTCTTGTGAACCCAACTGCAGTACTTGACGCAAAATATCTGCTGAGAAAACCAGAGGTTGATCGGCAATTCTGGTTCTTAAGACTGTCGGGGTGACAGTACAGTCCACCTGTAAATGATCGTAAAATTGACGCACATATGAAATCACAATCGGAATATTGTGATATAATGCATAGCTGATCCTAGATTCTGCTAGAAAATCTAAAACTTCTCGATAACCCTGCGCTTCAGGAATGTTATGAGCTGGATTAAGTACCATATTGTGCTTAGGAACAAAAGCACGAAGCGCCATATCTGCACAATACATAAAACTGTTAGAATTATTAAAAATCAATAAACTTGTTTAAATTCAAATTTGTTTTATTTTGTACTCGATTAAGTACCAAATCCAACACAATTAAATTTCCACAAGTTTAATAAAATTTAAATTCAACAAAGTAAATAAAGTACAGATTCGAAGGTAACAGATTCGAAGGTAACAGATTCGAAGTGTCCATATTCGAATGTAATGGACAAATTCGAAGAGTCCCTATTCGAGTCTAATGGACAGATTCGAATATCATGGTCATCTCGAATCTAATGATAGATTCGAGAAACCCATGAACAGATTCGAAAGCCATGAACAGATTCGAACTCCCGACTTATGAATTTTCAACAAAAACCCAAGATTTTAACCATTTTGAACTTGGTAAATCACATACATTAGTTCAACTAGGTTCTAATCATTGATTTATGTCTTTAATTTGATCTTTTATAGGTCCAAACTTAGTTATTTAGCAAAAACCCAATTTTGACCCATAAAACTTCAAAAATCGACGATTTGTCCTTAAATTGTGTATAAAACTACCAAAATCTTGTACAATCCGGTTGATTATACCTAGATATGAGTGTAGAATCGAACACAGTAGCTTTAGAGTCGACAAAATGTCGTTTAGGAGCAATACGGTAGACTCGAGAAAATAGATTCGAAATCGCTGATATAGATTCGAGAGTATAGATTCGACAACAGTAAAGTAATAAATGACTTCACTATTGACCTATATATACTACCAACCTTCGAGTCTATGTGTAGATTCGAGTCTACAGACAGATTCGAAATACTTCACATTCGAGTCTGTCTTAGATTCGAAACTACCAACACTTAGAAAAATTTCGAAAATTTTGAAATAAGTTCAACTTTTCCAACTTTTTTTCTACGGTATTGTGTAACCAGATAAACTATGCCAACTCTTTTACCCTAAGCAACAAATATTTCACGCAATGTTTATTTTATCCAACTTTGAATGCACCCTCAGTAACTTTTGACCTTTTACGTGAGTAAAAATTAAACTAAACTAAGATAAAATAAGCTAAGGTAAAAATAAAAATAAAATAAAATAAAATAAAATTTTGACTAAAAAATTTTAATCTAGACTTAAGTTATAAAAACAAATTTACAAGCTAAGCTTAATACTAAACAACATATTTTTGATGAGTATAGTCGAAGAGAGGTTCAATCAGATAGCGATGTCCGATACTAACTTTCAGTACTTAAACTTTCACACTTAGGAATTTTTTGAATTCCTTTGATTGTTTGTCGTGACATACCCACTTAGCCGATTGTTGGTATTTTGCCCTGTTAAACATTCTACATTTCGGAATATCCCTTGGCCTTTTTATTTATCAGGAAATTATCTTACGTGACTCAGACATAGACATACTTTTATGATCAAGGCATACAGACAAAAATTCTAACTTGTTGGTATTTGCAAACTTTCTTTAAAAGACAAACATCGGACACAGGTCTGTATTCTCATACAACAAAGTGTCTTAGTTCGACTTAAGGTTTATTTTTAAAGTTAGCAGATAGCGGTGACAGGTCTGTACTGACGTACAACAAAGCGACATGTCTGCTAACCCGAATCTAAACAGAGACAACAGGTCTGTACTTACGTACAACAGAGTTGCATGTTTTCGACTCTCAGTTTTACATGATATTTCTATTCTTTCCATTTTCAGATGTATTTGATGTTGCCATACATCCCCAGAAAGTTTGCATACCTCATTTAGACTTAAAGTTTGTATGTCTTGTACATAAAAATTAAGACCGATTGGTCGTACATCTAGGTTAGTGACACGCTTGACTTTTTCTAGAATATTTTATTAGCCTTGAGATTCCCTATATGTATTATGCCTACCAACACATCAAACTAAATAAAGTATAACACTTAGGATTTAGTTGCATTATGTGTGAAAGCCTAAATACTTAGAGTCTGTAACGACAGTGCTAATTTTCGTCACTTTGAACCTATGTATCTAAGACTTAACTCCTTTTCTGATATTCTCTTTTTTTTTTTTTGTATTTTTGTAATTTTCTCTCTTTTTTCTTTTGTTTTTTCATAGCAAAAAGCAGTAAACTAAGCTAACCTACTAACTTACTAAAAATAGAAACTTACTAAAAATAGAAACTTTCCTAAATTAGAAACTTACCTAAGTTAGCAGACTACTGTAAAAAAAAGAGATATAACAACTATAAAAGGAAATAAAATACTACTAAGGTCAATTTACTCTGGGTTGCGCATTCCATTAAGTTGAATTAAATACTCAAACCGTGACTTATCAAACGCTTTGGTAAATAAATCAGCATTATTATCTTCTGTTGCCACCTTTACCAGTTTGATTAAGTTCTTTTCAGCACAATCACGAATAAAATGATGCCTTATGTCTATGTGCTTTGTTTTACTGTGGTTAACTGGATTATTAGTTATAGCAATTGTAGATTGATTGTCTATCCTAATAGGAGTTTGAGTGTAAGCCAAACCGTAATCCCGCAATTGTTGTTGTATCCACAGAACCTGTGAACAGCAACTACCAGCAGCTACATACTCGGCCTCGCACGTTGACACGGCTACCGATGTTTGTTTCTTGCATTGCCAGGACACCAATCTCCCTCCTAGGAACTGACAACCTCCAGTCGTTGATTTGCGCGTCAAGCTGCATCCTCCGTAGTCTGAATCCGTGAACGCCTCCAACTCTAGATCTCCCTCCGCGTGATACCAAGGTCCCAGCTTCGGTTTCGACTTGAGGTATCGTAGAATCCGCTTCACAGCTTTCATATGCATCTCCTTCGGATTCGCTTGAAACCTTGCACAAATACAAACAGCAAACATAATATCAGGTCTTGAAGCAGTTAAATACATAAGTGACCCAATCATGGCCCGATATAAAGTCGGATCCAAATCGGTATCACTTTCAGTACCCGGCCCGAGATTGTGATTCACTTGAATCGGCGTGCTGAAGTGGGCAGTCAACTTAGTTCCCTCCATCCCAAACCGTTCTAATATGTCATAGACATACTTAGTTTGATGGATAAACATCCCTTCCTTCTTTTGGTCAACTTGTAACCCTAAAAAGAAATTCAACTCCCCCATAGAACTCATCTCGAACTTAGACTTCATCACCTTTTCGAAATACTTTGCCATCGGTTCGTCTGATGATCCAAAATGATATCATCGACGTACACTTGTACCAGATAAATGTGATTCTCACCTTTCTCTTCACAAATAAGTACTTCTATCACCCCTCTCAAGCCAGTTTTCTAACCGATGGGTTGATAGAGTCTCATACCACGCCCTATGTTCCTGATGTAATCCATAAGAGAGCCTTATCTAAGCGATATAACGATATCAGGTATGTTGGATCATAAATCCGGCGGTTGTTCTAACGTACCCAACTCCTTCACGTTCCATTAGGAAAGCCTCTGAACATCTAACTGATATACCTTAAAAGCCCTTGAAGGAGGCAAAAGCTAAAAACACCTAGATTGCTTCTAACCTTGCTACAGGTGCAAACACTTGCGTGTGTAATCGATTCCCTCCTCTTGGTTGAAACCCTTTACAACTAATCTCGCCTTGTTGCGCGTGACTATGCCCCGATCGTCTCTTTTGCACTTAAAAACCCATTTGGTTCCTATTGCAATCTCCCCTCGAGGTAACGGAACTAACTCCCACACTTCTAGTTTCCTAAACTGTGAAAGTTCTTCCTGCATCGCTTCAACCCAGGAGTTATCCTTAAGTGCCATTTGCACATTCTTAGGCTCTACTTGCGATATGAAACATGAATAAAGACATGTGTGATATGCCTCGGAGTCGTTTATCATTGACAACAACACGGTGTTGTTATTTACACTACTCCGAGTCCTCACACCCTCGTTAGGATTTCCTATGATGCTTTCTATTGGATGGTTCTTGTTAATCCTAGAGGTCTCTATTTCATCAACTCTTAGATTATCTCCTAAGTTGGATCCTATTTCACCTAAAGGGG
>JAANYP010008045.1:0-31972 GCA_020465985.1 Centrapalus pauciflorus | reverse complement strand
CTGTTGGTACATCCTGTGTGACGATAGCAGTCTAAGTGATCCTACATTGTGATTTTAGCAAGTGTGTGTTATATATGTTTATATATGGTTGATATTTATTAGTGTTTGTATGTTTGAACTTGATGTAACGTATTACAAGAAGTTCAAACATAAAGTACAAAGATAAAATCAATCATAAGTAATAACATAAGTTTCAACACTTAGTTGTTTATGTAAAAGGCTAGATTCGAATCTTACAAGGCTTGGCATTCGAATCTGTGATAGATTCGAATGTAACCATAGATTCGAAGAGCCCAGATTCGAGAGTGTCTTGGTGGACAGACTCGAATGGGCCTTGGGCCAGATTCGAGTTTGGCCCACATCAGACTCGAATCAAGGTCTATAATTAGGGATAGACTCGAGATATTATTAGACTTTTGGCAGAATTCGTGAGGAATTAAGCTTAAAGTGATCTCGAGTTTATCAGCTTGGTGCGTGTTCTTTAGGAGAGAATCAGTTCGTAGGATCGTTCGTCAGTCGTTCATTCAGCCTCTGATAGTCTCCGTGTTTCGTAGTTGAGAGTGTTTCCGTCTAACCGTTAACGAGGATGCCGCACTCGTTGACGGATCCGCGTCTAGATAGATCTCGTAGTGGTAGACCTTACAAGTGGTACCAGATCCTACGGAGTGTTCGTGGTGTTCTTCGTGTTCATCAAATACATTCTAGGTTTCTTGACGCTAGTTGGACGGTTTTTCTCTCAAAATCGTGCTTTTGAGCTTAGCAAATAGTAATCCGGGAAACACTTTGTGGTTTTTCACGTTTTTGACCGAAATCATTATTTTTCTTTGGAAAAATACTGGTTTAATCTGAAAAAACGTCAAAAAATCAAAGTGTTAGCCGTTTTTCGAGTTTGCGGCGCTCGAATCTAATAGGGGTAATTAGGGTTACACTTAGTCTCGAGTCTAACCAAAATACGCTCCTTCCGAGTCTGTTTCAGAAGGTTTCGAATCTACCTTGTTTCGAGTCTGTTGCTTCATTCGAATAGGATCTCGAGTCTGCTTAGTTTCGAGTTTGTTTCGAGTCTAGCTTAGTTTCGAATAGGGGTTTCGAATCTGCTGTTACTTCGAGTTTGCTGTCATCGAATCTAAGGGCCATCGAATCTAAGGACTTTTTCGAATCTGACATAATTTCGAATCTACTTGAATTATAACACTTAATCGAATTTAATCCCAAATAAATAAGAATCTGATTACATTCGAATCTACCTAGATTCGAAAGAATTAATTCTCATTAGTTTCGAATTAAATTAATTAAGGTCAAGTCAATTACTTTCGAAAAGATGTCTAATCTTCAGAAATTCCTAGAAATGGACCACGAGGTCGGAAAGGCAAACGCACCGCCTAAGCTGATGAAAGTCGAGGATTATTACTGGCGGAAAGACCGATTTACTGATTTCGTGCGTTTTAACGACATGCACATGTGGGTGTGCATCGACGAAGGGTATATTCCACCAGTCTCAGAAGTAGAAGGCCGTCAGAAGGTCTTGTCATACCAAATGATGAAGGAGGATGACAAGAAACTGTTTAAAGCCAAAAACAAAGCTTTCTCGATAATCCGTATGGCTTTACCTCAGGATATACTGCACACATTTCGGACTCAAAGGACGTCGAAGGAACTTTGGGAGTCTCTCGAGAAAAGGTGTGAGGGTAATCCTAGGGTGCGTAGTAAGCGTACAGAGCTGTTGAAACAACAGTTTG
The DNA here is from genome assembly GCA_020465985.1 of Centrapalus pauciflorus. Classification (NCBI taxonomy): domain Eukaryota; kingdom Viridiplantae; phylum Streptophyta; class Magnoliopsida; order Asterales; family Asteraceae; genus Centrapalus; species Centrapalus pauciflorus. Next base: position 30,236 of record JAANYP010008045.1, on the reverse strand, counting down.
CGATTTTCAAGGCGATTAAGGATGAACAGCTGGATGATATTATCACCAGGTTCTATCACCTGATAACGGAACTTGAAAGTCATGGAATTGAGTATTCTGACACTGACAAGAACAACAAGCTTCTTGATGCCTTACCAGCCAAATGGGCTATGTATGTGGCAATGATCAAGCTGAATGAGGACAAGTATTATACTCAATCTCTCGATGACATTGTGGGAACGTTGAGGGCATATCACTTCGAGCTACTGAAGGCCGAAAATGACTATGAACAAGTCCAGAATCCAGCAATGTATTTTGGGAAGACAACAAAATCTTCAATCACAGCCGAACCGAAGACTGCTACAGCGTTTTTCACCGGAGAAACGTCATCACCAGCAGAGTCTGAAGACTCATTGAATCGCGTGTTCTTAGGATTAGGAAGATCGGAAGTACCGCAACCTCAAGTACAACAGGCATCGACTTCTCAGAGCTATTCAAAGATGCCCATGAGCGCAAAGTCGGCGGAAGAACATCTGAATGTACTTGCTTCTTTTGTGGCCGCGTACGGAAATTGTGTTCAAGGGAAGATTAACGATCCTGCTCTATGGGACGAGGATTACGATCAGGTCGACCCTGATGACTTAGAGGAAATGGATCTTAAGTGGCAACTGGCCATGGTAACCCAGAGGGTTAAGAGATTCATTAAGCGAACTGGGAGGAATCTGCAGATGAATAACAAGGGGATAGGATTTGATAAGTCCAAGGTGAAATGCTACAACTGTCAAGGACTGGGACACTTCGCCAGGGAGTGTCAGAGACCGAAGGTAGAGACATACCAAGGGCAGAATCAGCATCAGGGACAGTTTCAGAATCAGTCCCAACAACGATACCTTCCGAGTTCATCATCTGGTCAAGCCAATCTAGCGGGTCTACTATCCAATGTTACTTCAGACAGACAGCTAGATGGTACGTATGATTGGAGTTCACATCCTGAGTCGAATGCTAGAGCCTTCATGGCTGAAGTCACAGAAACGGGGTGTGATGGGAACGAGCAGACCACACGGGACAGCAGTCCGATGTGGGTAGAAAAGGCGAATGATCAGACAGTGCTGGAGTTTGCTGCTCAGATGGCCAACGTGGAATCTGATAACTCAAAGATAAGTCTGACTTATTCTCTCTTTCGTGAATTATGTGCTTTGTGTGTTAATTCTAACGATAGGTTAAATCTAGTCCTAGAATCACATAAAACCATATCTGCTCAAAATGAGAACTTAAAAATTGAAAATGCTAGCCTAAATGATATCAAGCAAGATCTTAAAGAAAAGCTTAAGGCTGATGCTCAAGACGTAGTAGTTCTAAAAGACAAACTCAGTGAGCAGTGTGTTAGGATAGAGCTAATGTATGAGCACGTAGAAGCCTTGACCAAAAGTCTTAAGGACAAGGACATAGAGCTAGCTGCAACAAAGGTTAAGGTAGCAGAGGCAAATAGCAAGTTGGAGAAGTTTAGGAATTCGAGCCTAAATCTAGGGAAAGTCTTAGATGCCCAAAGACAGTCTAAGAAGCCCGTAGGTCTAGGATTTCACAAAATTCCTCCACCTTTCAATGCGAACTACGTGCCTCAGCCTCAGGAGAAAACTGATAAATCAGTAGACTTAGAGGACCTACCTGAACAGACACCAGAGCCTATAGTTGAAAATGCACCTAAGGTGGCTGACTCAACCGTCAAGGTCAAGAAAGTCAAATTTGTGTCTTCCTCCAGTGAAACAGCTGCACGAAAACAAAAAATTGCCTGGGCTGATCAGGTCGGTGAGCCAGACACCGTAGATGTACCAAAGGAAATAGACACTAGTGAGACACCTAGATCTAAGGGAACACACAAAAAGTCCATAGATAAGATGTCTTGCTTCAAATGTCACGAGAAGGGGCATGTTGTTTCTCACTGTCCACTTAGGAAAGCCTATGTCACACCTAAGCCAGTGAACCCAACACCTGTTAAGCCCTCAACCAGTGTGGCGAGCACCAGCAGTTCTCAAAGTACCGAGAAAGCTGTGCAGGCCGCACCCAAACAAGTTGTGAAAAACACACCGGTTAAGGTTGGACCAAAGGAAGTGATTAGGACAAATTCACCGAATCGTGTCATTAATCAATCTAGGTCAGCACCACAACAAGTCTATAGGAGCACAACACCTAGCAGGTCACACACTCCAGTTAGGTCTCACACTCCAGTTAGACAATACGCACCGGTAAGAGCTCAGGGATCACAGTCCGAAATGTCTTATAATAGGAATTATTCTAGAGCTCCACAACAAATGCCTACTCCAAGGCAAAGAGTGAACTTAAATCACTCGGCACCACAACAGAACACAGTTCAAAGGCCCAGGTCACCTGAAAGGCGAGATGAGTATTTGAAAGAGTTCAAGTATGTGGACGAGAATGGTATTACCAAGTCAGTCATGGCTTGGGTTCCCCGTGATAACTAACCTCTTTTCTTTCATGTGCAGGAGATAACTACAGGTCCAAACAACAAGTGGTTCGTCGACAGTGGTTGCTCCAGGCACATGACGGGGGAAAGAAGTCTACTCACAGACTTCAAGGGAGGGAATAGGGGATTCGTATCATTCGCGGGTAACAAGGGTGGAAATATCACGGGTACTAGAGTGGTCACTAATGGGAGAATCACGTTGGACCAAGTTTAACACGTTGATAAACTGGTTCACAATCTCATTAGTGTATCTCAAATCTGTGATAAGAAGAACTCGGTGTTATTTACTGACTCTAAGGCGTTAGCGCTAAAGCCGGGATTCAAAATCCCTGAAGAATGGGTACTGATGCGGGCGCCAAGGAAGAACGACTTGTACATGCTGGATATGAACAAGCCGGAGAGTTCGATGGGGCCAATCTGTCTATTATCCAAAGCTTCGGAGACGGAGTCCGTACTGTGGCACAGACGCATGGCTCACCTGCACCTAAGGAAGATGAATTACATAACGAAGAATGGACTGGTGCAGGGTGTGCCAATGAAGAGCTTTCAGTTCGAGGACAAGTGTCTACCGTGCATGAAGGGCAAACAACATAAAAAGACACACAAGTCCAAGAAGCAGAATTCAATCGCCTCAACATTCGATTTGTTGCATATGGACCTTTTCGGCCCTATCAACAAAAGGAGTATAGGAGGTAGTTGGTTTTGTTTAGTTATCACTGACGATTACTCACGGTTTTCTTGGGTTTTCTTTTTAGGTACAAAGGACGAGACGGCTTCCAAGCTTATCGGGTTCTTAGACCAAGTGGAGAACTCCTACGAAACGAGGGTTAAAAATATTCGTAGTGATAATGGGACTGAATTCAAAAACTCTGTAATTGGTGTATATTGACTTTCAAAGGGCATCGTGCATCAATTCAGTGCACCATAAGAACCTCAACAAAATGGGGTGGCCGAACGTAAAAATAGAACATTGATTGAAGCTGCAAGGACTATGCTTTCGGATTCAAAGCTTCCTACCATGTTTTGGGGGGAGGCAGTGAATACCGCGTGCCATATTTTAAACCGAGTCCTTACAGTCAAATCATTGAACAAAACATGTTATGAAATTTTGAATAAACGGCCACCTAACTTAACTGGATTCGAACAGTTTGGAGTACCATGCACTCTTTTACGAACAAAACATCAACCGAAGTTTGGTGAAAAGGCTGACGAAGGATACTTCCTAGGTTACGTGCCGAACTCACCAAACAAACGGGTTTTTAACAAAACGAGTGGTACTGTGAGATTGTGTATAATATTGAAGTCACAAGTTATACACATGAACCCCAAACTGGTCCGGAATGGATATTTGACTATGATAAGTTATTTGAGTCATTTAACATTCCTTTGGATGATACTGCAGGTACAATCGAAAAAGACATGGCGACGTTGCACCTAAATGACGATGGCCATATCTTTCCGAGGACCACGTTCGAATCTACATCCGAGCCTACTGCGACTGTAGATAGATCTCCAGAAGTTGCTGATCAAGAGGCACCTAACACTGAGAATCAGACTCAAGCATCAAGTTCCAACTCTGAGGAAAACGTCCGTGAGGAGGAAAATGTAGAAGCTGAGCCTGTTCCCCCATTAGGTGAAATAGGATCGAACTTAGGAGATAATCTAAGACTTGATGAAATAGAGACCTCTAGGATTAACAAGAACCATCCATTAGAAAGCATCATAGGAAATCCTAACGAGGGTGTGAGGACTCGGAGTAGTGTAAATAACAACACTGTGTTGTTGTCGATGATAAACGACTCCGAGGCATATCACACATGTCTCTATTCATGTTTCATATCGCAAGTAGATCCTAAGAATGTGCAAATGGCACTTAAGGATAACTCCTGGGTTGAAGCGATGCAGGAAGAACTTTCGCAGTTTAGGAAACTAGAAGTGTGGGAGTTAGTTCCATTACCTCGAGGGGAAATTGCTATAGGAACCAAATGGGTTTTTAAGTGCAAAAGGGACGATCGGGGTATAGTCACGCGCAACAAGGCTAGGTTAGTTGTAAAGGGTTTCAACCAAGAGGAGGGAATCGATTACAACGAGGTTTTTGCACCAGTAGCAAGGCTGGAAGCCATTAGGCTGTTTCTAGCTTTTGCCTCCTTCAAGGGCTTTAAGGTATATCAGTTAGATGTTAAGAGTGCTTTCCTATATGGGAAAGTGAAGGAGTTGGTGTACGTAGAACAACCGCCCGGATTTAGAGATCCAAAATATCCTGATAGAGTATATCGATTAGATAAGGCTCTATATGGATTGCATCAGGCACCTAGGGCGTGGTATGAGACTCTATCCAACCATCTGTTAGAGAACGGTTTTGAAAGGGGTAGGATAGATAGTACTCTGTTTGTTAAGAGGAAGGGCGATCACTTTATCTTGGTACAAGTGTACGTCGATGATATCATCTTTGGATCATCAGACGAACAGATGTGCAAAGATTTCGAAAAGGTGATGAAGTCTAAGTTCGAGATGAGTGCTATGGGGGAGTTAAATTTCTTTTTAGGGTTACAAGTTGACCAAAAGAAGGAAGGGATGTTTATCCATCAGACTAAGTATGTCTATGACATATTAGAACGGTTTGGGATGGAAGGAACTAAGTTGACTGCCCATTTCAGCACGCCGATTCAAGTGAATCATAATCTCGGGCCGGGTACTGAAAGTGATACCGATGTGGATCCGACTTTATATCGGGCCATGATTGGGTCACTTATGTATTTAACTGCTTCAAGACCTGATATTATGTTTGCTGTGTGTATTTGTGCTAGGTTTCAAGCGAATCCGAAGGAGATGCATATGAAAGCTGTGAAGCGAATTCTACGATACCTCAAGTCGAAACCGAAGCTGGGACTTTGGTATCACGCAGAGGGAGATCTAGAGTTGGAGGCGTTCACGAATTCTGACTACGGAGGATGCAGCTTGACGCGCAAATCAACAACTGGAGGTTGTCAGTTCCTAGGAGGGAGATTGGTATCCTGGCAATGCAAGAAACAAACATCGGTAGCCGTGTCAACATGCGAGGCCGAGTATGTTGCTGCTGGTAGTTGCTGCTCACAGGTTCTGTGGATACAACAACAATTGCGGGATTACGGTTTGGCTTACACTCAAACTCCAATTAGGATAGACAATCAATCTACAATTGCTATAACAAATAATCCAGTTAAACACAACAAAACAAAGCACATAGACATAAGGCATCATTTTATTCGTGATTGTGCTGAAAAGAACTTAATCAAACTGGTAAAAGTGGCAACAGAAGATAATAATGCAGATTTATTTACCAAAGCGTTTGATAAGTCACGGTTTGAGTATTTAATTCAACTGAATGGAATGCGCAACCCAGAGTAATTGGACCTTAGTATTAGTAGCTTATTTTCTTTTTAGTCGTAATATTTCTTTCTTTACAAAAGTCTGCTAATTTAGGAAAGTTTCAATTTTTGGTAAGTTTCTATTTTTAGTAAGTTTCAATTTTTTAAGGTTCTAGTTTTAGTAAGTTAGTAGGTTAGCTTATTTATTGCTATTTCTTATGAAAAACAAAAGAAAAAAAGAGAGAAAATCATAAAATTACAAAAAAAGAGAATATCAGAAAATGAGTTAAGTCTTAGATACATAGGTTCAAAGTGACGAAAATTAGCACAGTCGTTACAAACTCTAAGTGTTTAGGCTTTCACACATAATGCAATTAAATTCTAAGTGTTATACTTTATTTAGTTTGATGTGTTGGTAGGCATAATACATATAGGGAATCTCAAGGCTAATAAAATATTCTAGAAAAAGTCAAGTGTGTCACTAACTTAGATGTATGACCAATCGGTCTTAATTTTTATGTACAAGACATACAAACTTTGAGTCTAAATGTGGTATGCAAACTTTCTGGGGATGTATGGCAACATCAAATACATCTGAAAATGGATAAAATAGATATATCATATAAAACTGAGAGTCGAAAACATGCAACTCTGTTGTACGTAAGTACAGACCTGTTGTCTCTGTTTAGATTCGGGTTAGCAGACATGTCGCTTTGTTGTACGTCAGTACAGACCTGTCACCGCTGTCTTGCTAACTTTAAAAATAAACTTTAAGTCAAACTAAGACACTCTGTTGTATGAAAATACAGACCTGTGTCCGATGTTTGTCTTTTAAAGAAAGTTTGCAAATACCAACAAGTTAGAATCTTTGTCTGTGTGCCTTGATCATAAAAGTATGTCTATGTCTGAGTCACGTAAGATAATTTCCTGATAAATAAAATTGCCAAGAGATATTCCGAAATGTAGAGTGTTTAAAGGGGTAAAATACCATCAATCGGCTAAATAGGTATGTCACGACAAATAATCAAAGGAATCAAAAAATTCCTAAGTGTGAAAGTTTAAGTACTGAAAGTAAGTATCAGACATCGCTATCTGATTGAACCTTTCTTAGACTATGCTCACCAAAAAGATTTTGTTTAGTATTTAGCTTAGCGTGTAAATTTTTTTTAAGTATAGCTTAAGTCTAGATTAAAATTTTTGGTCAAAATTTTAGTTTATCTTTATTTTAGTTTACCTTAGTTTATTTTATTTTAGTTTAAATTTTTACTTAGGTAAAAGGTCAAAAATTACTGAGGGTTCATTCAAAGTTGGATAAAATAAACATTGCGTGAAATATCTTGTGCTTAGGGTAAAAGATTGGGCATAGTTTATCTTGTTACACGATACCGTAGAAAAAGGTTGAAAAAGTTGAAGTTATTTCAAAAGTTTTCGAAATTTTTCTAAGTGTTTGGTGTTTTCGAGTTTAGGACAGACTCGAAGTGGTAAGGCTTCGAATCTGTCAGTAGATTCGACTAGGGCCTTAGACTCGAAGGTTGGTAGTATATATAGGTCAACAGTGAAGTCATTTAATTCTTACTGTTGTCAAATCTACTTTCTCGAATCTAATACCGGTGATTTCGAATCTATCCTCGAGTCTATCGTATTTCTCCTAAACGACATTTTGTCGAGTTTAAAGCTAGTGTGTTCGATTCTACTCTTGCATCTAGGTATAATCAACTTGATTGTACAAGATTCATGTAGTTTTATACACAATTTTAGGCTAAATCATCGATTTTTGAAGGTTTAAGGGTCGAAATAGGGTTTTTACAAAAATACCAAGTTAGGACCGATAAACAGTCAAATTCAAGGCATATATCTGTGATTAGTAACTAGTAGGACTAATGAATGTAATTTTCTAAGTCCAAAAGGGTTAAAATCAAGAGATTTGGTCTTGAAATAATGTCGGCGGTTCGAATCTGTTCTTGCCGTTTCTCGAATCTGTCATTAGATTCGAGAGGGCGATTGATTCGAATCTGTCATCACATTCGAAAGAGTATCCTATTCGAATCTGTTACATTCGAATCTATTATTTTATTTGCATGATTTAATTTAAATTTTATTAAACTTGTAGAAATTTAATTGTGTTAGATTTTGTACTTAAACAAGTTCAAAATAAAACAGATTTAAAATTTAAACAAGTTTATTGATTTTTTAATGAATCTAATAGTTTTGTTTATTATGCAGAAATGGTTGTACGAGCGTTTGTGCCTAAGAACAATATGGTGCTTCATCCAGATCATAATCTCCTTGAGGCGCAGGGATTTAGACAAGTGCTTGATTTCCTAGTAGAGTCTAGGATCGGATTTGCACTGTCTCATAATGTGCAGCTTGTTTTGCCTTACATTCGTCAATTTTACGATCATTTGCAGGTAGACTGCTCGGTCACACCGACAGTGCTACGCACTCGAATTGCTGGACAACCATTGGTATTCTCGGCAGATATGCTGCGACAAGTGTTGCAGCTGGGCACACAAGAAGAAGAATCAGGTCCGATAGAGTTTCCTCTGAACATAAGGCAAGCGGCCTTTCAGAGAATGGGATACAGTCTCGACGTAACGAAGGTGTCCTACATGAAAAGTGGATTAATTGGACAGTGGAGGTTTTTAGCACATGTGTTTATGGTGTGCTTTGCGCCAAAGAAGGCAGGATTCGATTATATGGTTGCGAAGATGCAGTCCGGGATAGTTGCGATGGTTTATAATCGACCATACAGCTTTTCGGAGATGTTTTTCTCTGAGTTTGTTCACCAAATAACCGCACCAGAAAATCAGCAGTTTTTGTTATATCCGTGGTTCATTATGATGATGATCAGGCATTTCTTGCCAAATCTGCCGCCGTCAAATGACATTCACAGTGTTGCTGTTATGGACAAAAGGATTTTCGCTGACTGTTCCTCGCACAGAGGAAGTTTGGCTGTTCCAGTGGAGCGTCCATTATTTGGAGCAATCTTGGACAGGAACTTTGAAGCCCCGGATGTTGCCAACTGGGCAGGGGTAGTCGAATTTCAAGCAAGACAACCACAACCACAACAACAACCACAGCCACAGCCACAGCGTGCTCCAAGGCGTCGACAACGATCAGCTGCAAGTCAAACTCAGGCGTCAAGGCCTTCGACAACTCAGCAACCAGAAGTTTAAGAAGCCGGGCCATCAAATGTTCTAACTGAAGCTGAGCAACTGTGCCAAACGCTTAATGAAATCTGGGAGGCAGGTCCTCATGCGAACGAAGATGTCGCTGCAGCATTAGTGGGTGAACTACTTAGTCCACCAGAGGGAGAGGAAGACGTGTTAAGAGATGTTGATGAATATATGCCAGAACAAGCTGATAAAGTTTTGTCATCATCGGAAAGCGAGTCGGAAGAAATGGAGGAGCTAGAGGTTGAAGCTCCTGAATCAGTGGCTACAGAACCTAATATTCAAATCGGAACGTATGGATCTAGGTTGGTAGTTAATGGAGAAGGATCGAGGAGGAGAGTAGCAAGGGAATCTGATGATTCAAATTTTGAAGAGGAGGAAGTTGTTCCCTTAGTGACTCGGCAAAGGGCCAAGCGTCACAGGTTTATGCAAGGGTCATCCTCAGCATCCGATCCATTGCCAGAAATCCCCCAAAGTCAACCTCAAGAACCTCAAGCCACCGCTCCCCCACCACCACCACCACCACCTTAACATGAACCATATATTCCATCACCCATTCGCCCAATTCCTATACAATCCATTCCATCTACTTCGACCACCTACGCTGACAACCAACGGTTTGTGCAGCTTAAGGGACGCGTTGACTTCCAGCATGTCCAAATCTTAAGCCTAACAAAGGCTATCGGCGAACTCCAGGCGCATAATGTAAATCTTGACAAGGATAATGCCGAGTTGAAGAAGATTGTGGAAGATGTCAGGGAAGAGAACACAGAGTTAAAGTCCTTTATTGCAGATCAATCAGAAGAGATCCGATCGATGCGGTCCCTCCTTGAGCAGCTAATGAAAAATCTAAAAGCTCAGGGGGAGACAAGTTGTAGGGATCATGAGGAGCAGCGTAAAGATGAAGATGACGAAGGCAATGATCCCGATGCACATAATGAGAATGAGCCAGTAGATTTTCCTGCTGCTCAGGCTACACAAGTTCAGGGGGAGCCCAGTCAAGTTGAAGGAGAAATGGGAGAAGCTAGTTCATCGAAGCAGCCTACAGATTTTGAAATCAGTGAGATGATCGACGCTCTTATGGATCTCGATGATGATCCGATGGATGTAGGTTTTGATTATGATGATGAAGAGCTGGCAGAAGGTGAATTTGTGCCAGAGGAGATAGTCGACTGGCAGTCGGATGATGAAGTAGTGGCTGATGAGGATGATGAAGCCGACGAGATAGTTGTACAGCAGAATCCCGTCACGGATACTTACATGATAGATGGGAATAATATTGTGAACGTAGATGTAGTGAATGCGGCGTTGAATGCTCAGCCATCAACAGAAGAACCTGCTAGAGAGCTATCAAACGAAGAGAAACGAAAGTTATGGTTCAGGGCTGAACAAAAGGAGTTAGAGCTTAAGAAGACAATGAGGGTGCCGGGTACTGGGAAGCTGTCTGAGCGCATATTAAGCTGGTTCTTTGATAGAGAACTGCAGCTATTTGTAATTAAGAGGAAAGACGGGCTTCAGTACCTGAGGCGAACTTTAAAAGCGTTCAACTCCCTGCCAAAGATCGAAATCACTGCGCTAACATGGAAAGATCTGATAAACATTGGCAATGATCCCTATGCGAACGTAATTGAAAGAATCTTAAGAAAGGAGGGGAGATCAAGGAAGTTCGAGCGATTGAATCCAAGGGTCGGGAGAAGAGTAGAGGATCCGTCACGTATCGATCCTCTAACTGGACGACCTTGGATGAGGATTCACTATAAGCCAGCTAGATGTCTTAGGAAGGTGCCTCTCAAGCCGATGCCACAGAATGTTTTGAAGAATCTGCATTGGTGGTACGCTGACACTGAGACTGGGGAAGCGGTCATGGAAGATTTTGAAGAAAATGTTATTCTTTGAGTCTACGACCCTCTTCACCTGGTAAACCTCTCCGAAGATGATCTTCATATTTTGCATGCCTGTAAGATCTCTAGTGATGCACATATGGATAGTAAAGCGAGTAAATATGAAAATGTAGTCAAGGTATGTGTTGAGAAAGGTTTGTATGCTGGTAGTATTTTGAATCAATAAATAAACAAAGTTCTTAAGTCAAATGTGTGAATTATTAGAAGCTATCGTCAAGGGGGAGTCTGTTGGTACATCCTGTGTGACGATAGCAGTCTAAGTGATCCTACATTGTGATTTTAGCAAGTGTGTGTTATATATGTTTATATATGGTTGCTATTTATTAGTGTTTGTATGTTTGAACTTGATGTAACGTATTACAAGAATTTCAAACATAAAGTACAAAGATAAAATCAATCATAAGTAATAACATAAGTTTCAACACTTAGTTGTTTATGTAAAAGGCTAGATTCGAATGTTACAAGGCTTGGCATTCGAATCTATGATAGATTTGAATGTAACCATAGATTGGAAGAGCCCAGATTCGAGAGTGTCTTGGTGGACAGACTCGAATGGGCCTTGGGCCAGATTCGAGTTTGGCCCACATCAGACTCGAATCAGGGTCTATAATTAGGGATAGACTCGAGATATTATTAGACTTTTGGCAGAATTCGTGAGGAATTAAGCTTAAAGCGATCTCGAGTTTATCAGCTTGGTGCGTGTTCTTTAGGAGAGAATCAGTTCGTAGGATCGTTCGTCAGTCGTTCGTTCAGCCTCTGATAGTCTCCGTGTTTCGTAGTTGAGAGTGTTTCCGTCTAACCGTTAACGAGGATTCCGCACTCGTTGACGGATCCGCGTCTAGATAGATCTCGTAGTGGTAGACCTTACATACACTTAGACTGGTAAGAGCTGAATTCAACAGAAGAATACAAGAAGATGATGCTCAGCCAGCCTCAGAGCTCACACGAAGACCAAAAGAAATTCAAGACATCCTCAGCGGCATAGAACTGATCAGCGAAAGGTTGCGCATTAGGCAAGTGACTCGAAGATTCGACGTCGTCCTTGGCCTTAGAAAAAGTGCTGAACATGCCTGTTATCCTCCACATTGATCAAAAAGGGGGAGATTGTTAGACTTCAAATTTCGATCATGTGGAATTTCATATTGTAATAATTAGTTTATCTTATTTCCATGTAATTCAATTCAAGTATTTATGTCTCTTGTAATTTCCTTATTACTTTTAGAAGTAGAGGGGGCTGGTTTCAATTATCTCAAAGTTGTAATAAATATGTAAGCGAAACCCCACCTAGGGTTTCCCACAACCTTGGCATTATTCATAATACAGAAACTTAACGGCCGCCGCAAATATCAGTATTCTCTCTCAATATTCAAAGTCAGAAATCGAGTGCAATCATTCTTTTTGCTTGGATTTTGTGCTGAAATCATTATATAGTGTGTTGATTATCATTGGGACGATTACAAGAGACATCATAAAAGTACTTGGCACACAAACTCTTTCAATATCAAACAAGCAAAGATACACTTCGGACACATCTCCATAAGGGATTATAATAGATTAAGAACCAATTAGACAACAGCTTCCATGTAAAATCAAACAGCCGAGTTTAGCAATTATCGTGCAACCTACTCTAGCTTTTCAAGAGACACCAAATTTATTCTGCCTTTTAGTGTATAAATTGATTTTAGTGTGTGGTTTCTTCATTTTGTCGGTATGTTGCATAATGGTGGCTCATCACATATTGGCTTCGGTCACAAACATATCTCTCTATATATATCCTTGGACATATAAAAAGAATATATTTAAAACGATACTAAGATATATAATTCTACATGCATACAAGTCATAAGTAAATGCAAATAAATATGTATGTATAAAAATATTTCATACTTGTGCTGGAAGGAAGACGAACAAGTAAGAACAATGGCTATTGTTTCATGGCCAGCAATAAGCTTCGTCATCGGGTCATCTCTTAACTTTCCACGAAAATCTTAAAACGACTATTAGAAAATGAACAACATTATGCAAACCAATTTGAAAGCATCCGTTCATACTGTAGAGAGTGGGGGAGACTTACTTGATGATCATCAACATCAACTCCCCTCATTTCAACTAAAAAAACCACAGCAGACTTGCATCCTAAATTAACTTACAAGCATAATGTAGGGCTACAAGCTACTGCAGAGGCTTACAAAGTGAGTCTTCAGTTAAATATAAACAAGATGGATGAAAAAGTGAGAATGAACTGGTAAAATTAAAATTTATAAATATAGGAAAAAACACATAATTACCAATAGAAATGTTAAAATGTTCATATTCTAGTATAATTTGACCTTTTGAACATGTTTAAAGCATTATGAATTGAATTCAAATTTAAAATTTCCTATTTCTTTTACATCTATTATCCCAAAATGTCTATAACAAATTGCTAACACATGTTGTGACAGTGGTACAAAAGTTAGTGAAATGGTATGTGTGTGCTTTAGATGATCATACACATTAAAATCTTAGCAATATAAAGCAAATAACCACTGATACTATAAGTGAACTCATTTCAATGATACTTGTACTTGAATCTGAGGGTTAATAGATGAATACTTCATCGAGCAAGGGCAGAGTAGAGGCGTTGGAAGCCATGAGCAAGGGCAAAGAAGAGGCAGAGGAAATGCTGAGCAAGCACAGAGCGAAGGCAAAGAAGGTGCAAAGCAAGGTCAGAGCGGAGCCTGAGACGGAGCCCGAAAGTCAAATAATAGGGGATCAGAGCAACCAATCAAAATCAGAGGCGGAGTATGTGTTGAGCGAGGCCAGAGCGCAAGAGGTGGTTGAGGGGCGACAGAACGTTGGCGGAGCATGCCACATTTGTGGGGATCGAGAGTAGAGAGAGGAAGCGATTGATTAAAAACGCATACCTAATTTTGATTTGTAGGGTTCGATCACTTATCTTTTTAATTAACTTTATATTTTATTTTATTTAACACGTCACTTACTTTTAGTGACTAAACTGACTTTAGTCACTAATGTTTCAGTTACTAAATGTCAATTCTGTTAGATATATAATTCCAATCCTGTGGTTTCATTTTGTAATAGTTTGTGTTTAATTTATTTATGTGTATTTATATTTCATTATTTGTAATCTTTTCATTTAGTTAGAAAGTTAAGGGGAATGTTATGTACTCTCCTCCAAGTTATCCAAGGTATTTAAATGGATGTTCCGCCTAGGGTTTTGGACCTTTGTCACTTTTTTTCCTTTTGAATATTATATTGAAAAGTGAAAACGGCAACTGCTCACATCAGAATTTCGGGTCATTTGCATGGAAATACTTGTAGAAATATCTGCAACGGACCCATCCGAACTTCGAGTCCATCCGATATTCGGAACATTTGGAATTCGTTTTATCATCAATGCCTACGTGTCTACCATGGACCCATCCGAACTTCATGTCCATCCGAAACTCAGACCAACAGAAATTCGGTTCTTCATAATTGTCTAACTGTATGTCAAGGACCCATTCAAACTTCGGGTGCATTCGAAATTCAGACCATCTGAAATTCGGTTCTTCATAATCGTCTAACTGTATGTCAAGGACCCATCCGAACTTCGGTCTCATCCGAAAATCGGGTCCATCTAAATTTCTAGCTAACCACATGTTCGATTCCTTCACTTAACATAAATTGTCCTGCATAACCCTATCCGAAATTCGGTCCCAACCGAACTTCGGGCCTCTATCCGAAGTTCAACACTTAGTCATTTTTTTTCATTGCATGTCAAAATCCTAAAAAAAACAAAATAAGTTCCGAGTCTTTGCATCATTGGTTCTAGTTAGCAATAGGAGTTTGAGTGAACACATATAATCTAACATCGGTCTCTTAACGATCGACTTTAGATTTCCTTCAGTAGAATTTTCATTCTACTGATAAAAATTTTGATGCTTTAAATAGAATATATTGGTTCTATCTCAAACTTATTTCAGACTAAATCACAATGTCCTACTTATTTATACAAGTCTGTTTATCTAACCAATTTGCATTTATATAGGACTCATGGAACAACCAATCTCCCTGACCAATCCCCATCCTCCTATCCCTCACAACAACCAATAGCTGCCAGAAGCCACTCTCCTTCATCCAGCCATCTGCACCGAATTCGCTCCCCGTAACTGGCAGCTCTACCTGTCACTTCTCCATTACGAAGACGAGGATATCACCTTTGATATCCTCAAAGGCCATCCAATCTTCTACTCCCTAACGACTGCCATCGCCATACCCAGTATATACCTTCAACAATTTTGGTTCCATCTTAAATATGTCAATGACTCAATCCCTCACTTCGTGACAAAAATTGACTCCATCCCAATCCGCCTCACCCTTAAAGCCATCAGCCACATTCTACTCCTACCAACAGAACATTTCTCCCTAGCCAAATACACATTTGCCCTTATACCTAAACCCGATCAAATTCTCTAAGAAGTCCAAACACTTAGTTATGACGATATCCTTTTAAAGTCGTCTGATTTCAAGAAAAAGCAATTGCAATCGCACTGGCGTGTATTCTTTGATGTTCTCAACAGATGTTTCACCAGGAAACACTCTGGGCATGACTCTGCCAGCATTCATGTCCAGGCCATGTTCTTTGCTTTCACGCATGACCGCCATTTCGATTATGCTCAGTTCATTGTTGATGAACTCAAACGGGCGGTCCAAGACAAGGGGACAAAGAAAGAAAGGAAATTCATCCCCTTCCGACAATTCCTTCAGCTATTCAACCAATATGCAATGGAAAAAAAATGAAGATAATCATGAAAGGTCGGAAGCCGATGTCTACAAAACCGTTGCGCTTCAAAGGTTCAAGCTCCCGAGAGAACTTCCTCGGGTGCCATTGATGGACATCCCCCAGTCTCTTCTTAAACTTGCAGACTGGAAACCAGAAAGGGTCAGGGTATATATTCAGGGAGTGTATCCAGAAGAGACTCTGGCAGATCTGACAGAGTCATTCACTTCTACAAGAGAGGAGAGTTCGAGTAAGGAAGAGGGAGATGAGGTGGATAGTGCAAATATCTTGGGGACGGGTGAGTGGGAATTGAGCGCTGATAGGGAGGGAGAAGGGGGTGAGAGGCCAGAGACGGTATATTTTGAATGCACCGTCTCTGACCCTTTGAGGGTTGAGAGTGTGAGAGCTGAGGCAGAACCATCAACCCAAAGCCAGACAAGTCACAATAAGGCTACTAGTCCAGTAGCCGCAACTGACACCCCCCCCCCCCCCAACCGCTCAGATTCCCCTCAACGGGAACCTGTTTCATTCCACAAAGATCAAGCTCATAAGTCATCACCCCCTCACTCGGAGGGGAGATGTTGAACAAGGTCAGCTGTTACCCCGGTGACCGCCGCTCCTTTGACCACAGCTCACTCCACACCCCATATCACATCTCTGCACACAAAAAGACGTCTCTGTGACGTCTTCACCAACATCCCGATCTGCATCACCACCTGGTAATGCTGAGATGAAGGATGAAAGTCCTGTAGCGGCCACATCAATGTCGTCCGCGTCAGGCCATCAAGGGGTAACTCCCGAGATGTTAACGACTATTTTCCGTGAAGCCGGTTTTGTTACCCGGGCTGACCTGGCAGCCCTCATGGAAGCAACTAAGGAACAATATTCGTCCTTTCTTTCTATCATAAAGGGAAAGGGTGCTGCAACTCAGGGGTTGCCACCAGGAACCCCATCAGTCCAATCTATCGCTGCCATTCACACCCTTCAGGATCAGATGACCACAACAGCTGCTATATTTACAGACTCTATAGAAAATCTGGGATGTAGTTTTGAACCATTGTGATTGGTTTAGTTTTGTTAACCATTGTCTTTTGAAATAAGATTTGGGATGTAGTTTTATTAACTACGTACATTTGTTTGTTAACTGGTTTTGTGAACTATATGTTTTGAAATCTACTTCTAGAATAGTGATGAAACTAATATATCGTGAAATTATGAATGATAAATCCATGAGTCACCAACAGAACCATAACTTGCTATGTGAGAATCATATGTGAATCTTGGTGGTGTTGCAAACCATTAGTGATGTTGATTTTTGGTTCTTGATTTTGTTCTAAGTTTTAGTGAACTGTGAATCATACATGAATGGTGATTCACAGCTATAAATTTTTTTGAAAAAGAATTATGTAAACACTTAAATTCTATTTTACGTGGATCATGTATCACAGTTGAATCGGTGGTGGTGTCGTAAATTGCTTGAAACTAACGGTGCCGTCAATCGATTGAAACCAAGTAGAAGGATTCCATTGAAATTGGTGTTACCTAACTTACAGTTAAATGCAAATGAAAATAACTTGAAATACATTGTGCACAAACACCAAGTTACTCTTTTAATTAGATTCCACCTCATATAACATTTATTTAATTACAACTATGTTGTCATCTCTCTTATTAATGGATTCAAAAAAATAAATAAAATCTGTTGGTTTTTACCATTTTAATGACGGTCCTCACGTTATCCCTTCCTTATATATAAGGAAAATGAAATCAAATAGTTGTATACTTTTGAGTTTGTACACATTTATGTTGTGTGTTTTTTTGGTGCATAAGTCAATTAAATTATATAAGTTATTGCCAAAAAAATCTTTTAATTTAATTTAGGTAACACTGATTTATTAATTAACAATACACAGTTTCCCACCGAGTGAGCCACCTCAATTCTAATTTCAATTTAAATTTAAATCATTTCTAAATTCATTCCTGAATAGTTACCGACTAAAATTAGAATTGTTTCCATCGTTTCCATTTCTACAACACATCCATGATTTTTTCATTATCATTTCTCTCCGCCATTAGACATCCTCTACGATGTGTTCTCCATATATCATTCATGCCATCTCCGACTCCCAACCAATACGCCGTTAAACGACTCCAACCAAACACCGTCATCGAAGACCGCTGGAGAGCTCGAGAAGGAAATCAAGAGGGCTGTCAGTCACCATATTTTTCTTCACCAAATATTGATCAATGATGTCGTTTTTTGATGGGAGCAACAAACAAGACCGCCATTACTCTAGTCGTCAGTTAGCTTTTGAAGCTTTACTAACAATGTCAAAAGAGTCATCACGATTACTGTTCATATTCACCTCGATTATTCTTGCTTAAATCGCTTACTCTGTCGTTACTATCTACTCTAGATCAGAATTGAAGATTACAATTATTGTTTCATTTTGGATTTTAGTTTGAATTTTGGTTTCTTTCCTAGATGCATTGTGTTACTAAATCTATGTGCTCATATATTGAATTAACGTAGTGAAATCAATGTATTTTTCAAACTAATTAATGTTTAATAGTTTCGTTCTTTGCTTTTGTTCCAGAATCATTGTTTTAATAGCACTGAATCCATTTCTGTGTCTAAATCTATCAATATTAAAAGTAATGAATCAACGTTTTAATAGCTCTAAATCCAAGTATTTTGTTTATCAGTGTATCAATACTAGAAATAATGAATCAACATTTTCTATATTAGAAATAAGTAATTTTAGTGAATCATATTTTTTAAAAGATTGAATCATTGTTTATGAAAAGAATCAATCATTGTTTTTATAATAGTAGATTCTTTAGTTTAAAATTTGGATCAATGTTGTAATTTTAGTGGATCACAATATTTAAAAGACCATATCATTAAGATCATACATGGGTCTAAAAATACAAAATCATTATTTTTAAAAACATTAGATTCTTGATTTTAAAGAACAGTTCTTCGATTTATAAAAGACTGAGTCTTTGTTACTAAAAGACTGGATCTTTAGTTTCAAAAATATTAAAATTAATAGAAAAAAAATATTTATTAAGTAATTTAAATTTTGGGCTAATATACCCTTCATTTAATTACGTTGTTTCAAAAAATCAAAAATTTCTTTTATTTTATCAATCTACTAGATTAATACTCATGTATTACATGGATTGATGTAAAAGATTTGTTATAAATTAAATATTAATATAGAGGTGGGATCCCTTAAAAACCTTCAATTTTTTTTTAAAATTTACGATACAATAAAAACCAATAAAAAGATCTCATACATGCAAAATCATCGAGTAAATGGTAAAAAAAATGACGACTCTAAGTCAATATTTAAGTCAAAGAGGACGACTAAAATGTGATTCAAAATATTTGAATTATTGAGTTAATGGTAAAAAAGATGACTCCAAGTCAATGTTTTAAAAAATTTTATTATAAAACTAAATTTTTTATTTTACCAATTTTTTTAAATTATTTACTCTTTAGGACATTTAAACATGAAATTTATTATTTTATTGATTTTTAAAAAAATTTATTTTAGCGTCTTAATCTTGAAAACTTTTAATGAATATTAATTGTAGTTTGGATTATTTTAGGTAACAAAAATAATAAGTTTTAACAATAAAGTTTAAATTAAATCAATTAAATGATAAGAATGTTACTTAAATTAATGTTAATTTTTATTTTTGAAAAAAGAGCGGAAAAATGAAAAAGTGAGGTATTAAAATGTTGACACGTGGCAGAAATTGTTCTCAATTATTATAATATATAGATTAATGGAAGCAAATGATTGGTTCAGAACCTTAATTTAGTGCAGAATTATAAAAACTATCTACACCATAGGATTATAATATAATAGTAGGGATAAGATGATAAATATGCATTTAACATTAAATTAAGTGTAGCCCATCAAGTTTGACAATTAACTTTGACCATTATTTTAACTCTTTTAATATTGAATGTATATGTAGTGTTGCGTATATGATATATAGTATTACTTCGACGTTGAACATGTGATATAAACTGTAATTCAACATTAAATGATCTCGATATTTTATACTGAATGGTCGTTTGGATTAAAAAAATTTACGAAAAATAAACACGTAAAATTTTTTTGAAAAAATATATTATGACCAGTCTCGTTAAATTAAGGGTAGTCCACCAAGTTTGACTACTAATTTTGACCATTATTTTGACTCTTTTAATATTGAATCTATATGCAGTGTCGCATATATGATATATAGTATTAGTTCGACGTTGAATATACTATATAAAATGTGTCTTTGACAAAGAATTATCTCGATACGCTATATTGCATAGTAGTCTGGGTAAAAAAAAATTTACAAAAAAATAAACACGTAAAATTTTTTTGAAAAAAATTTATATCATGATCGGTCTCGTTTTAAATAGTATAAAATTCTCATTATTATGGTATAATTTCTTGCTTTAGAAATTAATCATATTAATGTTATTTTATTTAAAAGATACAAGTATTTATTTTGTTAATGTCAAAATTTTTGTTATTGTCAATCTTTTCCTTTTTTACCATTGAATGAATTAAAATGAGAATTGCTCAAAATAGCAAGCACATTTTCTCTTTTTTTCTTATTATATCAATCTCGTAAATGTTGTCCCAAATAATGGAACCAACTTTTGGTTTATTTCCGATTATATCATTTAACCGGTAAACATCAACTAGGTTGTTTTTTCAAACAATATATTAAATGGTAAAAATAAAACTCATTGTCATAATAACAAAAAATAAAAAATAGATTGTTATTTCAAACAATAAACCATATGTTTAACCCTTTTTTACCGGTTAACTTGTGTTGTTTACCGGTTAAATGCTATAATCGGGAATGAACAAAGAGTTGGTTCCATTATTTGGAACAAAATTTATGAAATTGCTATAATAAGAAAAAAGGGAATAGTTGCTTGTTATTTTAAGCAATTCACCCATTAAAATATCACTAGTACCAATCATTTTTCACTAATTCCAAAGTTGATTCTTTTAATCAAGACCATTAGATATCTAATCTATGAACGATATTGATTCTATACTAAATTTAGGTTCTACAATTATCACACACAAACACACACACACACACACACACATATCATATATATAGAATTGGGTTCAAATGAGAACCCCTATATTTTGTGAGAATGTAAGAATCACTTTAAAATTTGTGCATACACTGTATAAAATTGTGCATTTTTATACTAAAACTATATGTTTTCGATAAATTTATGCATTTCATGTAAAAAAATTACGCATCTCATGCTATAATTTATCCATTTTACGTAAAAATTTTGCATTTAAGAAAATTTGTGCATTTGATGTTAAAATTTGTGCATTTAGTTTATAATTTAATGAATGTAAGTTTTGAATGTAATTTTAGTGTTAGATTATGATATTTATTAATATTTAAGACTAATAATGATTTTAAGTAAAACTTTTAATTTTAAAATTTGTGCAATTGATGTACAAATTTGTGCATTTTTGAGTGGTTCTCACATTCTCACGGTAACAATGGTTCTTACCGAAACCCAACCCTCTATGTATATATATATATATATATATATATATATATATATATATATATATATATATATATATATATATATATATATATATATATATCAAGTTCAAGGGTACCACTCTTATAAAACTTAAATACATGTTTAATACTTATATTTCAATTAATGTTACAAAGTTGATATTTAAGTTCATACACATTCATACTTTTTATGTTATTAAAAAGGCTAATATGTCGAAAATAGCAACAATTTTTTACATTTTTATCATTTAGAGCAACATTATTTTTTTTTTTTATCATTAATAGTAATAACTTTTGTGTTTTTTACCATTTACAGCAACGAGTGACCTTTAAACCTATTATAGCAAGTTATCTATAACCAAACATTCTCCATTGTAACCGAACACTCTTAATTTTATTACCAAACACCCCAATTTATTATCAAAGATTTTTTTGTCAAGATGGAAGATGATGAAACTAGATTCAAATGTCCGTTCTCTTTCTCTTGTCACCAATGAACAACGCACACTAGGTTCGAATCAACATATATATGGTCTTTTCTTGTTAAAAAATATTTGAAACAACACAGTCGGTTTCATGTCCCCCTATGTATTCGGTTTGTTGTTGCCTCCTCATCATCTCAACCTCCTCCGCCCACTATCGTCTCAAGTACATAAAAAACATATATATATATATACAAGATATTTAGCCACTACTTAAGAACATAAAAAACACATAAGAAATATTTTAATAGTCACTACTCAAGAACATGCAAAATATACAAAATATTTTAACCAAAAAAATACAAAATATTTAGCCACTACTCAAGAACATATAAAGAACTTCGGTTTTTAATTTCAAACACCTTAAGAGATCTTCAATCCATTGATACGCATACAAAGAAATTCGATAGCATGTAACGAATGTTCAAATGTATAAAGAAAGAAATATGAAATCATATAACTTAAAAAAATTATACAAATGATAGATGAACATGTGGTAAAAAATTCATTCCAATATCAAACCTTCAATCTCATTCTTGATTTACAACAAGCATCCAATCTTCTCTCGATCAACTACAAAACATCACAAGATTTGTTCATGTTTGAACCAAGACATGGAAAAAGTAAAAAGATCCTCAGATCTGAGTTGTTTGGTGGTAACGAGACAGAGAACGAGACGATAGTGGATGGAGGAGGTTGAGACGATGAGGATGCAGCAACAAACCAAATAAGTAGGTGTAATATTGTATTCCCTTTATATTTTAGCACCTTTGCGATTCTTTATCAAATCCCAAGAAGAAACAAGCTCAATAATTGAGAAATGATGAAGAAGACAATATGAATATTGAGAGTGAATATTTGTTGGCGGCTGCAGTAAATGTATTCAATATCAACCGTGTGTACAAAATGAAACCCTAGGAGCTATACATAGCTTCATTTAATTAACTATGAGACACTGTCACCTTTGGCCCCTAGACTTTTACATGGAAACAAATTACAAGGAAACTAAATACAAGACTAAATACTAAGTAAATAATTATTACAAAATAAGTCCACATGATCGAAATTAAATATCTAACAATCTCCCCCTTTTCAATCATTGTGGAGGCCCTGAAACTCTGGCATGATCAGTGGATTCTCGGAGTCCAAGGATGACGTCAAAGCGTCTGGTCACTTGTCTCGAATGTAGCCTTTCGTTCAGGTATTCTATGCCGCTGAGGATATCTTGAATCTCCTTCGGTGAGCATCTGAGTTCTGGATTTGGTTGAGCGTCAAAATCTTGAACTTTCTGAGTAAGCGCGGCTCGAACCAATCTTTTGTAACCTTCCTGGTTCAAAAATATAACTCATGGCTGTCCTCGAAGCAGAACTTTATACGCCGGATAGTGGTCTACCAAAAATATATCTTGATCAGGAGCTTTCAGACCCACTTTTAACTAGAGCACTCTCAATTACCATCTGAAAATCTCTGAGGCACATTATAATTGAGCGGCGATTCATGCATCGGACCAGGGCTGCAACTGCAGTCATGCGAGTCAGACGACCCTTGATTTTGTTTTTCAGCTTGTTGTGCAGAAACTCGATGTCGTCTATGTTTACAAAATCAAGGTCGCTTCCATGCAATTCTTGAACTGTTCCGTCTTCTCTGAGTAACTCGAAGGCTGGAGTGAACACTCTGGCTCTTTTGTACATGTGGATGTTATTGATCTTTACAATTTTGGATTTAGTCCAATATTTGCTCTTATCTCTCTTTTCCCTTAGCATCATCTGATTATATTCTGCTTGAACGAATCGAGATGCATCGGTCATCACCATCAGAAGACGTCTTTAGTAAGACCACAGCTTCTTTCTAAATACCATCTTGAATCTTTCTTCTAAGAAAGGATTCTGAAACTGTTCAGCCGGGAACTTCTTCAAGAATTCTTTTAACCCCTGGTCCGGAGGTTCTTCTAATTCGGCGGGAGGAGCCTCAAGAAGTTTTAAGACTCGAGCCCTCCGGTCCTGACTCAATTCTTCTTTTCTTTCTGCATCCAGATTATGAACTTTTCCCCTTGAATACCAATTGATCCATGTTACCTCTGTGATGTCGTATATTGCGGTGACATCTCTTGTAGCAAAGCAGTCGACAGTTCGGGACCCTGAAGATTCGGCAATGTGAGCAGGCAGAGCTGATTGAGTTGGAAGGGTTGTTTGAACTGTCGAGGTAGGTAAAACTGATGGGATTTCTTTTGGTGTGGGAGTGATTTGGATTGATGGAGTTTCTATGGGAGTAGGTGAAGGTGATTGGATGGTAGAAGTTATTTGTTCTTGTGGTGCATGGGTTGGGGAATCCAAAACTTCAATTGGGGAGGATAATTTTTGCGGTGATTGGGGTTCAGGCTTTGGTGTAAGAAAGAGGTAGTCGTTATCAGTATCAGAGTCTGAGTCAGACACTAATATGATTTCGACTTTTTCATATTGAGGTTCATATTTCACCATTGCTGACATAGGATCTAAAGGAGCTGGACCTTCAATTTGTAAAGGTTCATACTCTATCATTAACGTCTCCCTAGCCTCATAAGTCTGATCCCCAGACCCCTGAATCTTTGTACCTTCGGTCTCTGCTCCCCCTACAAACAACATTGGGTCCTCAGACTGAGTTTTCTGTCGTTTCTCCCCCTCATGGCGATCAGGGTCGTCCTGATCGTCATGTTTCCTTTTATGGGAGTCAGCCTGAGGATGACATTGTAGCTCAATCACGGCAGACTCAAGGCGGTCCATTCTGAAGTTTAGTTGCTCCTAGACTTGAAGAATAAGACATGTAAGCGCATCTATTTTGTCCGAGAGCTCTGCTATTTGGGTCTGGACTGAATGGGATCCTGGTGGAGGCACAGCTTCAGAAGCGACACCCTTACCTTTTATAAGTGAGAGAAGGGCGGTGTGACGTTCCTCAGCAGCTTCCTTTTGGGCGTCCAGGTCAGCCTAGGTAATAACACCGGCAGCACGAAGAGCTGCCGTTAGCATCTCCAAGTTGATGGGGAGATGGCCTGAAGTGGATGGCGTTGATGGAGCCACTTCATCTCTTCCTTCCTTCATTTCTGGCTCCACTATGGGACGCTCAGATCCGGAAGTTTGTTAAGCTGGGACAGAGGCAGCTCTTGGTTATGCCATAGAGGCATCGTGCGGCGTGTGTATATGGGGGGATAGAATCGTGAATGAAAGAGGTTCGGTCACGTGGGGAGGAGTGTGACCTCGTTCAACACCGCCACTCTCCGAATGAAGTGGTTTCCCTTTGAGGGGATACCAAGTGGATGGTGGGGGTGATTTCGACCATTGGACTGATGGTCTTTTGGTGGGTGGTCCGGCTGATAAGGCTGCGGTCACCCTCAGAATGGATATCTATCCCTCGTACGATAGAGACGGTTCATTCGGAATCCGCCGCCTCTGCTGCCTCACCACTTTCTCCCTCACTCACAAACACAGGCTCCCGCTCACCTATCCCAACTGATTGTTGTACCTCCGCCTGATCTCCCTCATCCTCATTCATCCTGGCCTCACCTTCGGACTGGCTAGACTCGGTCGGTTCTGACTGAGCCTCATCCGGATAAAATACTCGAATATAGGCCCTCACGCTTTCCAATTCCCTTGCCTTTAGCATGAGAGACAACGGGATAGTCATTATAGGCAATGACGGAGCCCATTTTGGCAAATTTAGTTTTTGGATAGCCACGGTAGGCTAGACATCAGCCTCTGGGCGCTCATGGATGTCATCATCGTTATCCATCGCATATTGAATGATCAGTTGCAAAAACCGTTGCAGAGGGGTGTATTTGCGGCCTCTTTTGGTTCCCCTTTCCATGTGTACTCTTTTCAATTCCTCAAAGAGGAAAGCCGCATAATCAACATGGCGGTCAAAGGCAAAGCCCGTGAACATGGCGAGGACCTGGGCGGAGGCTGAGTCGTGGCCTGAATGCTTTGCTGTGAAGCATTTGTTAATGACATCGAAGAGAATCCTCTAATGAGACTGAAGATGTTTGGTCTTAAAGTCTGATGGTTTTGTAAGGGGGCCGTCATAACCCAAAGTTTGTATTTCGGCAAGGCTTTCTAGGATGGAAGGGATGGGATCAAACTGAAGGCGGCTTGGAAAATAAGTTTCGGCGGGAAGGCGAAGAATATGGCGTATGGCAGCGATGGTGATTTTGACTGGGACACAGTCAATGGTGGTTGTGAAGTGGGGTTCGGCGTCGGGAACATAGTGCAATCGGTTCCAAAATTGTTGCAAGTATATCTGGGGAACATCGATTGCGGTAGACAGGGCGTAATATATGGGGTGGTGAAGGAGGATGTCGAAGGCGAGTGTTTGTGGTTCTTTGGAGAGGATGGAGACATCGAGCTACCAGTTATGTGGTATAAACTCGACAAACTCGACCTGTGGGAGAATGGATTGTTCGGGTAGTAGGGCGTTGTTGTTGGGAATGGGGGGATGGGGTAGGGTGAGAACAACAGCTAGTTCCATCATCCTGCAAAGGTGCATCAAAGTTAGAACAACAGACTTTAAATGATAAGACATTGATGTGACTTCTAGACATGTGTGAAATAGAAACTGTCTGATCTGTTTAAAGCATCGGGTCTTCATTAGTAGAATGAAATTCTACTAATAAAGTCCAAAGTCAATCGTTGAGAGACCAATGTTAGATCAGACTTTTTAACTCAAACACTAATCCTAACTCTAATCAATGGTGCACCGAAATGAAAATATTTTTGGATTTTTTTGATTTACAGTGAAAATGCAAAAATGGAAAAATTTTAAAAATATGCTAAGTGTTGGAATTCGGATGGTCCGAATTCGGATGAATAGTGTCACCGAATTCAGATCCGGCCGAAATCCGGATGATGCATGAAATGTGTTGTAAGATGGCCGAATTCGGATGCCATATGTTGATGGCCGGAATTCGGATGGGGACCAAATTGGATGATAAGTGATAATAAGGATTGAACCGAATTCGGATGCTGGTTCGGATGGAATGCAATGCATGCAATGGAAACAAAGGACCTAATTCGGATGGAACACACAAATTCGGATGAAAACCGAATTCGGATCACATCCGAATTCGGATGAACAGTGCTGTGACTTAGACTTAGTGAACATTTTGAAATATTTTTGAGGGACCAAATTCGGATGCACAGTGTCCGAATTCTGTCTCTGTATTTTGAAAATCTTGAAAGTGGGACATCCGAATTCGGGTCTTGGTCCGAATTCGGGGCTTGGTCGAATTCGGACGTCCGAAATGCATGTGGGCAGTTAATGAGTTCATGCAATATTTAACGTGAACGGTTAAAATTGTGCTAAAAATGCATGAAAATGAAGATCCTAGTCTAGAAACATATAAAGAACTTTTTGTATAACTACAACTAAGGAAGAAAAACACATTAAACTACTTAAAATTAACTTTGTTCCGGCTGAGGATATCCTGAATCACTCATATTTGTTCCGGCTTTGTCTCGGTAGACAAGCTGTTTATAGTCATGTAGACTGTACACTCCATGTGTCCTAAAAGTGTATAACATTAAGCTCTAGACTCAAAGTGCATCAATTGAAGTCGGAGACCGGAGAGAATGTCTTCCTTGTTTCAATATCAACAATATCCAAATGATATGTCGATAGAGAATGTGATATAACTCCGTGTGAATTGAAACAGAAGTCTTCTAAGAGACGATTGAATAGCTGGGGGGGGGGTTAGGTGCATGCGTCACTGGGTCCATGACGTCTTATTCAATACCTAATCCAACTGATGGAATTTGGTAGCAGATGTAGGAACCCAGCAGACTGACACAGTGTTGGTAGGATTTGTCTTTTCTTTTAATACTTTCTCACCCCTCAGCTCTTGTCATTTTTCAATTGAACTCCCTCCGGCTCACTTTTAAAATACAATGATAGATATAAAGCATAGCATTGTTAGTTCATGATGCACTCCCATCTCCTTTCAATAACCCCTCTCAATTGCATTTTATCTATGCTCGACCCTGTTAGTACCCTGTGGTAACTAACACTACTCAACGAATTGACTTAAGAACCTTTATCCATACGAATGATATATATATATATGTCTAATCACACATATTGGGCATCATCGGAGTCAGCATGATATCTTGAAAGATATATCAGTGAAGCTCATGGGGTATTTCAGAAGATGCATGAGAGTTGAATGAAATATCTTGAAAAGTTTGAGAGACTGTATGAGAGAACTTCAATACAAAGTCTGATATGAGATTTGAAAATGAATCAGACTATCATGAAAGAATTAGCTTGTATGGGAGAAACTTGATGTATGAGAGAATCAGATAATGGGGGAAAAAGCAAAATATTTGAGAGAATCATAGAAAGAATGAGTTCAAGATCATCACGAAGATTAGATCAATTAATCTTGGTGGAAATTTATTC
Source organism: Centrapalus pauciflorus (assembly GCA_020465985.1). Classification (NCBI taxonomy): domain Eukaryota; kingdom Viridiplantae; phylum Streptophyta; class Magnoliopsida; order Asterales; family Asteraceae; genus Centrapalus; species Centrapalus pauciflorus. The sequence continues at coordinate 2,104 of JAANYP010008045.1, read as the reverse complement.
AGTCAGAGAATCATATTGTTCTAACAAAACCTTTTAAAGTGTGCGTTAGAGTATTCAGAATACTTACACACTTTTCGTTAAGATGTCATCTTCAAAGCGCATCTGAAACTCCCCCTGCAAATAAGAACAGTGTCAGTGAAACATAAAATGTTATGAGTGGATTTAAAGAATGAAACTCAAACTGAAACTGATGAGCATAAAAAGTAGAGAAAATTCCAGATATGTCGCAGAACCACGGGTTCTAAACTGGGTGTTTAGAAACCATCTAAACATGAAAGAACGGGTTCTGATCAGTCTTGATGCAGAAGTCATTACTTTGAGGCACGGGGTCTACTCGGAAGTACGTAGAAGCCATTTCACTGAAGATCGGGTCCTCAACTGAGTGATCAGAAGCCTTTACATTGAAGTCCAGGTTCCAGTCTGAAGTGATCTGAAAACCATTTCATTGAAGTCCGGGTTCCAGTCTGAAGAGATCTGAAAACCATTTAACCTGCAAAAAAAAAAAATTAAACCACTTTTGGTACCCATCGAAAGATGGGTCCTTTCTTGTTAGATTTAGGATTTCCATCGTCATGTAACAACACAACAGTAGGAATCCATTTATCATTCAACACAGGTTTAGATGCAGAACCTTTTGGCACCCATTTGTATATGGGTCCAGCTGATTTTGAAGCAACCTTAGGTAATGGAACAACCTTTGGCTTGGGTGACTTTGGAAATGCCTTAGGCTTGGCCTTTGGCGACGGTTTTTCCAATTTGTCAGGCGGTGATGAGACATGCACTTTTGTTTTCTTAGATTGGCGGCGTTTCCGTTTTTCAGAATAAGGTACAAACTTAGTCATTTCAGGAACAGCACGCCGAAAGCTTTTTGGACATAACTGAAACAGATTGCAAAAAGAGTATTTCAAAGGATTACTAGCAACATCCTTTCCATGCACACCAACACTACTATCGATTTTCACAAAAGATTCAGGCATGACTGCCTTTTTCACAAAGAAACTTTGAAAATCGAGAGGTGTTATTTTAGGAATCCTCCTTGCATGATCTGTAGGTGCAAAACAATGAGAGTCTGTACGTTTGGTAGACTTAGACTTGGAGATTTGGAGCACTCACCTTTACAACTGACAGAAGAAACTTCAACCTTGGCTTTACCTTTTTCAGATGATGTGAGATGGACTTTTGTAGGATGAGAAACCTTTGAATCTTTTAAATGAGAATTTAACCTTTCTGAAACTGTGTCAAGCTTTTCTTTGTAGATGGTTAATTCTACATTTTATTCAAAACTTTGATTTGCCAATTTTTCCTCACTCTTGAGAAGAGCTTCTTGATAATCAAGAGCTTTCTTTCGAGTTGTCTTTAATTCCTTTTCTAAAACTTTGATTTTATGTTGAAAAACTTTTGTAGGAATATAAAGATGAGGGATTGGTTTGACAGGTTCTGTGTTCATTTCAGCCTCTGAATAGCTTGACAAGAAGTCCTCCTCTACAGTAAGTACTCTATAGGGATAACTCTCGTTTAGCTCATCATATTTAAAAGACATTTCTTTTTCTTTGTTTTCATTTCGTTTCTCATCCTCTTCGGTTAAAATTTCTTCCGATGATTGATAAACGAAAGATTTCAACCCAGCACCCATATATCTCATGTCATAAAAAATAGGTAAAACTTATTGAACCTTTTTCAAGTACTTAGGATTTTTAAAACCAATTCCTTGTTTGGAATGATAAAACCTAGTCTCTTTGGGTTGGTTTAGATGAATAGTTTGTTCAGTTTGACCCCGTTTTAGAAATTCATCATCTAGGGTCTTTATGTGAGAGTACAAACCTATTCTTTCTTCTTCTATCATTTTGTATTTTTCCAAACTGTATATGTTTTCCATGCTTACAGACTCTAAGCATTTTGAAAGAACAGATATTTCTGATTTTAAAGAGTTCTTTTCATCAGTGAGTTTATCCATACAAGATTCAAGGTACCTATCCTCAACATCTACCTTTTCAATCAACATCTTCTTTGTCACCTCATGGTTGTGTAGCCATTTCTTTTTATACACAGCGGATTGTTCCTTTTCAGCAATCAATTCATTCTTTAATTCATGTAGTTGTGCATG
>JAANYP010008044.1:0-34398 GCA_020465985.1 Centrapalus pauciflorus | reverse complement strand
TCCAGTATAAACCATCCATTCCACAAGTCTACCTTCAGCAATTTTGGCATACTGTAAAGTGTGTTCCAGCAGATGGTAACCATCACTTCAAGGTTACCATCAATCAGTTCAAATCAAAGATCACTTTGGCCAGACTTTGACACAATTTGTTCCTACCCAGAAGGATTGATACAGTTAACTTTCCAGAGTTAGCTGATTTTGAAGATTTCGTGTCAGATGAAGAATTGGTTCATGACCGGATTTGCCTGGGATACTCAAAGCCCTTACCTAAAAGTTCAAAATTCCATCGAAATGGGCTAAACGGAGAATGGTACACGCTGTTTGGAATAATCAATAGATGTATGACATCAAAGCATACTGGCATAGATAGATGCAGTATCCATTGTCTCAGAATCTTTCACGGCATCGCATTTAACAAGCATTATGATTATGCTCAGTTCATTTGGGAAGACTTGAAGGAAATAGTACTTGCCAAGACTACGAACAGATCAAGGAAGTTTGTACCGCTACAAAGGTTAATTCAGATTTTAATCCGAGGCATCCTACGGGCAAACCAAAATAAACCGAAGAGATCAAACACTCAAAGATGCCCAGATTACGTCATGATGAGCCTACATGAAGTTCCGGATCCTCCAAATGCCAACATAATGCCAATACCGGAAGCACTGTTACGGTATGCAGATCAATCAAGTGAGAATGTGAGGCTGTACCGCATAGACCATGCTCCCATAGAGACCCAGGAACCGGGTTCTCTAAACCAAGGAGTTCTAGGACGAGCTGAACTTCAGCAAGGGGCTGAAGTTCAGGGAAGACTTTTAGTGTCTGGGGGAGAAGCGGGTGCAGTAAGGGGAGGAGAGAGAGAGAAGAAAGTAGTTCCGATTCTGAACGTATTTTATCAAACATAAATGAGGGAGCAAAGGAAGGTGATGATGATAATGATGATGATGATGGTGGACATGATCATGATGAGGGACGAGCTGTTCTGATAGGTATTATTAGTATAGCTCAAGCGAGTGTGAGGGATCTACTAAACCTAGAAAGCCGGGATATTACCACAACTGCTGTTAGCTCCCAACAGGGAGTTAGCATTGAAGAAGTCAGTATCCCACTGACGATTGCACACCCCACCATCCACTCAGTCTCCTCTCAACACGAGACTGTTTACTTGATGGATATTGAAATCAGTACACATTTGCTCGAGTGTACAACTTCATTTGAAGCACCGTGTCTAGATTCGATACATGATAGGACACTCGAGTCTGCTTCATTTGTTGAAGTCAATGCAGTTGAACTTAGTGTTCCTGCCGAAACATCCTCAGTTATGGAAGCATTTGTTGCTCTGTCACTTGAAGAGGGTGGAAGTCCAGTCAGAGCTACCACTATGCCAACTCTGAGCACTAGCCACACAGAGGTTCTTTTCACAAGTTCCACTGTTGTGTCAACTGGAAGTCCAAGTAACCCAGTCCTTAATCTTTCCCTGTTCGTTACAGAAACATCTTTGAGTCAGGCGTTAACTGCTGCTGTTGCAGGGGTAAACAGTCATGTTTCTGCTCAGCTATCTGAAGTTATGGCTCAAATGAATAACATTCACAAGTTTTTGAAAGGAAAGTCCGTAGCCGAGGAGTCAGTAAAGCAAACTGATCCGAATCAAGCCATTGAAGAACTAAGGGACTTAGTGTTTGAGCAGTTTGATGAAATGAGAGAGAGAATGATAGGCTTGGAAAGTACTGTGATCACTGCGTTAGGCAATTTATCAGAAGGGGTGGCAGCTGTTGAACAGACGTGTAAGGCTCAATCTTCTGCGCCGAAACGTAAACATGATGAGCATGATGAAGACTCCGATGATGCTTCTCGTGAGGGGGAGAAGAGGAGGAAGCTTGACGAGCCTACACCGGGAATATTGATGATAACCTATCCAGAGAAGGAGGCTGAGGTTAGAGAGAAAGAAGCTGGAAGCTCAAAAGAATCTGCTGATGTTCTAAAAGGACAGTAATTGATTCTTTATGAAGATGTTCCTAGTCCATTCAACATTCAGTCAGAGTTATACAATTTTGACGAATATGAAGAATCTGAAGAAGAGCAACAAGAAAAACCTTTAATGATTGAAGATGTTATTGAGATTGAAGAATCAAAAGACGATGATGTGATAGAGCTAACAGATGTTGCTGTTAGAGCTGAGAGGATTGAAGAAGAAGAGATATTGGTTCAAGAGATACTAAAGGATGATATACCTATACCAGTGGTTGAAAAGCCTGAGGTTACAGTACATGTAAAAGAAGAAGAGACAGAACTGTTTCCAGTCGAGAGTTTTGTTCCTCCTGTTGTGAAGGAGGTGAATGAGTTTGAAGTTATGGAGAGATTTTTTAATGAGTATGTGCTTGCTAATGAGACTCAAAAGCAACATCAATTAAGGTTTGAGGTTCAAAGGCTTGTTCAGAGAGAGATTGATGATATGTCGTGCCTTCTGAACGAAGATGAAGTTAGAAAGAAATTGAAAAGGGGCCTGGAGCTTACCTCAAAGAAATTAGCTGAATATGTTAGGAAAAGGAATAAGTTGCCGTATCTTGAAGACCATCTAGAGAAAAAGAGTTTCTGCAAAAAGCAAGCGCCTTGTACATTCCTGAAGCTGCTGAGAGTGTTGGAACCAAATCGTCCAAATTTAGTGAACTATGCAAGTTTCCTTCAAAACAAGGCTCTGGGTGCAGACAAAGTTAGAAGTGAGTTGCCGATAGTGGATCTAGTTAAGATTGAAAAGGATAGATTTGTTAAAATCATTTATCCTACATTCACTGTGACAAGATCGGATGGGAATACGTATAAGTTTACAGAAGCAGATATGTTTTGGATGAATTTTGTGGACACTGAAGATTTGTTTGATGAATTATGTCGAAACAAAAGAATTGAGCTTTGCAGATTTGCTTTAAAGACTTTGTTTCATTTCATGCATATAAAGCTCGTTCTGATGTCAATCCAAGATCTTCAAATTGGAGTTGAAAGAGGCATGAGAACGATTAATGTAATCCCACCAAACAGAGAAATCAAATTTGCCGGAGAGTTGAAAGAGTTTCAAGTAATCATGGTCAAACATCCAGTTGTCATGTAGAAAGACAGAAATCAAAGGTTGAGAGCTATGAGGACAATTGAGTTGAATAAGTTTTGTGATGGAACTTTGCAGAAAGTTATGAGTGGACTTAAAGGAAAGCTGGCTGCAGATCAGAAAAGAAAAACTAAAAGAGGAGCCCTCAGTGCAAATGACAAGAAGCTCATTGTTGAAGTTATTTCAAAGATAAAGTGGAGACTAACAAACATAAAAAGTGTAAGAAATTTTTAGATGAAGCTGGGGCTTTCACGATGAAGACTTTGCTTATTCCATCAAAGGGGGAGATTGTTGGAATATATTTTGTTGATGTAATACAAAGTCTAGGGTTTATTTTGTTATTTGTTAATAGTTGTAAATAGTATAAAAGCATAGTTGACTTTCTAATAGAAAATAAATCTGACAATCTGAGTATTGAATACGCACGGATTCACACAAAGATCTAGGGCTACAGTAACATTCTCCTTTGTAATCATTTTGTCATCAATCTAATCATTCAGTTAGTGTTATCAATTCTGTTCTTAATTAATTGTTGTGTAATTGTTGATTGTTTAAAAGGATTCATATTTCACAATAACCTTTAAAAATAATTTAATTAAAATATATATAGTTTAAAATTTTTTAAACATAATTGTATTATCTGTAGTTAAAATTAATATATTTAAATTTTATAAAATATGAAAACAATACATTAATGCATAAATCTTGAATTTTAATAGGTTCAAGTAACTAATATATGCATCATATACAAATTATAATTACACATAAATGTAATATTGATTGCTTAATTACTTTGAAATTCTCTCATAATTTTCAAACGTAACATGTATACATTATAATTACACATAAATGTCATATTAATTGTTTAATTCTTTTGAAATTCTCCCATAATTTTCAAACCGTAACCTATGATGTACACATAAAATGTCATATTGATTGTTTCGTTTTTTTAGAATATATAGGCTATCTAAAATCATAATAAAACATGGCATTATCATTTTCGTTTTATTTCTCATGCATGATCAATTTGAAGAAAAGATCGTATTTTTACGTTCTGTTATATTTTTATCATTACAGGATGAAGAAGCATAAGAGTAAAACGAACATTGACATAGTCAAGGTCGATATCATCCACCTTTCTCATTACAAAATTTATCTACCATTTTCATACTTTTCAGTTGTGTATTTGTTATTACTTTAGAATTCATTTCAATCAATTACACACTTCGGTATATATATTTGTCGTTTTCAGTGGTTTTAGAAAATGAATTATGGAGCAGTTTTTGAATATGTTAAGATGTATTTTTTGAGTTCAATCTTATTTTGTTCTAAGAAATAGTCTTTTATACTTACAGGATGATGAATAAAAAGAGACACAACAAATATAGTGGCTGTTAAAATTAACTTTGGTTTGACATGATTTTGTTTTAGCGTATATACAACTATATAATATTATTGTCAATGCAATAGTAAAATATTTTTTTAACAATCACACATATTTTGTTTCATATTTTTTTCAATGCATAAATATCAAATTCACATGAACCAATGGCAATCTTAAGCATAAATGATGTGATGTTTGTAGTAAATTAACTACATGTAATAAATTACAATATTCAATTTGTTAGAATGAAATATATTATTTTATTATTTAGTTTCTTTAGTTTGATAAGTTGAGCCATATATTAATAATGAACTTTAATGATCATTTGTTTAAATCAAAATAAATCATTTTATTGTAATTTAATTTGATAAACTGAGTCCAAAAACAATAAATTCAATGTAATAAATTATAATGATAGTTTACTTAGATCAAAGTAAATTATTTTATTAGTTAGTTTATTTTCATTGATAAATTAAAACTAACTTGAGTTACCGAATAGGTAGTACTTTTTTATTACATTTAAAATATGTCTAATACTAAATTGTTGATTTAATTTATTTAATAACAGAATTAGATACGAAAATAATTTATTTATTTAATTGAGTTATACAATAACAATCACATATCTTTAATCTTTACATAATATTTTCATTAAATAATCATTCAACCCGGTGCATCGCACGGGCCGTCATGACTAGTATACTATAAAAGTTGAGTCCATGTATTAAAGGATTGACATAAATTTTTTTATTAAATTAAATGAGAATGTTAATTACACGTATTAATATAATAAATAATAATATTTATTTACTATTGATTAATTAAATACTATAAAAGTTGAGTCAATGTATTAAATGATTGTCATAAATTTTTTATTAAATTAAATAAGAATGTTAATTGCATGTATTAATTTAATAAATAATAATATTTATTTACTAAGTATTAAATTAATACTATAAAAGTTGAGCTCATGTATTAAATGATTGTCATAAATTGTTTTATTAAATGATTGTCATAAATTTTTTTATTAAATTAAATGAGAATGTTAATTACAAGTACTAATTTAATAAATAATAATATTTATATACTATTTATTAAATTTATTAAATCTATATCTATATATACCATAATAAATGAGAACAATTCTTGCCACATGTCATCCTCCTAATACAATACTTTTTCATTTTCCCGCTTTATTCCAAAAATAAAAATTAACATTAATTTAAATAATATTAATATCGTTTAATTGATTTAATTTAAAATTTATGATTGAAACTTATTATTTTTGTTTTTTAAACTAATTGAAGCTATAATTAGTATTTATTAAAACTTTTCAAACTTAACAAGCTATAATAAAAGTTTTTTAAAAGTCAATAAAATAATACACTTCAAGTTTAAATGTCCCAAAAAATAAATAATTTTAAAAAAATTAGTAAATAGAAATTTTTATAAGATCAATAAAATAACAAACTTAAAATTTAAATGTACGAAAGAATAAATAATTTTATGAAATAATAATTATAGATCTTAGTATATAATAAATTTGAAAAACTTTTTGTTATAAAATCTTTACATGTTAAGCATGAAATTTTGACACATTTAAAAAAAAAAAATCATTCAAATTTTATAAGTATTTTCTTTAAGAAAGTTTTGTATTAATATTTTCTAAAATTTCAAAACTTAGCAAAATTTATATTTTAAAATAACTTAATTTCGAATAATCTATTTATTTGAATGTTGACGTTGGAATTGTTATATCATCTTTGAATCACTTAGGCAATAAATATTTATTATTAATTACAACATCTTCAATAAAAAAACTTATATACGGTTTAATTTAAGGTCTCTAACAAATTTATACAATTTGAATCAATATACTTCATAAAATTTTAAAATATAAAATAATTATTTTGTTGATATCTAAGGGATTGATGATAGCACAATAACAAATAAACAAGAATGAATGTTCAACATTTTTGAATAAATAATAAGAAGATAATAATTGAATTGAATCACATATGAAAGATTCATAAAATACTAAATTTAAATCAATAATTCAAATATTTTGAATCAAATTTTAACCGTCTTTTTTTTATTTAAACATTGACTTAGAGTCATCATTTTTTTACCATTGACTCAATGACTTTGCATGTATGTCATTCTTTTATTGGTTTTTATTATATCTTAATTTTAAAAAAATTAAAGGTTCTTAGGGGATCAACCTTTTTATAAATATTTAATTTATAAACAATTTTGTATATCATCCATGTAATACATGGATTTAACCTAGTATTATAACAAATGAGAACATCTCATTGCCACATGTCATCCTATCAATGAATTATTTTTTAATATTCCCGCTCTTTTTCCTACTATAGAACTATTCAATAATAAACTTTATTGTCTTTCTTGTACTAACTTACATGTTTTTGTTGTGAATATTTGTGTTCTGTAGCTTATGTGTGTGTATCCGATTTTACTTAATCTTAATTATTCATATATTGTAGTTTTGTTTCATAACTCAGAGATTCGGAGTTTCTTGGTTTTCATGACTCAGAGACTCTAAGTCTCTTGGTGTATAGTTTATTTTGTCCTTTGGACCCAGAGACCCGGAGTCTCTCCCACCTTAAACCCACCCCGAGACTTAGAGTTTAAACTCTACAAAGAAAACCTCAAGACTTAGAGTTTAGGGGTAAACTCTACCAAGACTAACCTAAGATTTAGAGTCTTTGGGTCAACACACCCCGTGTCAAAGTCGAGACTTGAAGTCTCTATGGCCCAATTTCAACTTTGCATTTTAACTCCATTTTTGCTACGTTATTTCAATTAAACACTAGATATCGACATACACATTGTTAATTACATATTTTCAACGTGTTTTGGACTTTAATTTGAAGTTTCATTAATGAAAGCTTGCGAAGTAGGGCTTCTGTTCTTGGACAGCGTCGTAGCGCACACACATAACATACTTTGATGAATTTTAATTTGTTTTACCTCAAATTTCTTCTGGAATCTTGTAAAATGATGATAATTGAACACTTTTGCAAAACAAATCTTAAAAATTCTTCATGATTCAAGGCTCAATTTTTAGAGAGAAGCTAGAGAGAGAGAAAGAAACATGAATCAGTCATTCCTGTGACAAGTACGGATGTACTTCGTCTACCTGTCAGAACATCCATAATGGAAACATATGTTGTTTCTTCATGAGGATTGGATGGAAGTCCTACTAGAGATACATCACTGCTAGCTCTAAGCGTAGGCAACACAGATGTACTATGTAATAGTTCAACTGTTCTGACAATTAGTATTCTACGTGAACCAGACACTTTTGTTACGTTACCTGAGTTTGTTACAAGTAATAAATGTGATGACAAATCTCATGTAATGAATAAGAAAATTAATGGGTTAATTTAATTTTAATTTTTAATAAATGAGAAAACTAATGAGTTAATTTAACTTTAAATTGTTAACAGGTAATATATAATTATATTTAGCTAGTTGTTTTTATAAATGTTGAGTCTATTATGTATAAGTTGAGTTTCATGCAATAAATATGAGTATTATTTATTTAATTTTAATTTAAAAAATTTAGTAAATAATAATAGTAAGCATTTTGTTAATTTTTGTTTAATATCTAAAAATAGTTAGTCCATCTAACTTTAATAAAATATCTACAACATTTATCATATCTAATTTTAATTTTTAATAAATGAGAAAACTAATGAGTTAGTTTAACTTTAAATTGTTAACAAGTAATATATAATTATATTTAGTTAGTTGTTTTTATAAATGTTGAGTCTATTATATATAAGTTGAGTTTCATGCATTAAATATGAGTATTATTTATTTGATTTAAGTTTAATAAAAAATATATATTAAATAACAATACTAAGCAGTTTGCTAATTTTCGTTAAATATCTAAAAATAGTTAGTCCATCTAACTTTAATTAAATATCTACGACATTTATCATATCTAATTTTAAGTTTTAATAAATGAGAAAAGTAATGAGTTAATTTAACTTTAAATTGTTAACAAGTAATATATAGTTAGTTGTTTTTATAAATTTGGAGTCTATTATATATAAGTTGAGTTTCATGCATTAAATATGAGTATTATTTATTTGATTTAATTTTAATAAAAAAATTTATTAAATAACAATAGTAAGCATTTTGTAAATTTTCGTTAAATATCTAAAAATAGTTAGTCCATCTAATTTTAATTAAATATCTATAACATTTATCATATATATATATATATATATATATATATATATATATATATATATATATATATATATATATATATATATATATATATATACACTTTTAAATTTCATTTTTAACTTATCTTCTTTTATATTTAAAATTATGTCTCATTTAAATTTTTGCTTTTTTGTTTAATGTCATTACCGTTTCATAACTCTTGGTTATCTATAATTAATTGTTTATTCATTATTTATCCATAGGTTACAAAGAATATGAATGATCATCAAAAGTTTTAAATAGTATGGGTTGCAAATAATCCATTTGTTAACCTAAAACATTTTTCTCCTAGAATTTCACCGGTTAGTTTTTTTCTTGATTTATTTTTCAAATATCAAGTTTGTTTTTCATCTCTAATACATATATGTTTATTCTATTTTGTGAAATTGATTATTACGGTTTTTATTTTGTGATATTTTATACTTGACAGTGATATTGATGGACATTATTGAAGTGACCATCCATGCAAAGAAGTTCTTGATAAATTGATTTTCTAGAAAAAATTTGATGTGTTCTTCAATCCATAAATTGATAATTCTTTTTACAATTAATGATATATTTAATTAAATTATTTCGAATTATATGTTTTTATCAATAAATTGTTTATGTTGATGTAGGTGCTTGAGCCATCATGTGCTCTATATTAATATGTCATATATCCTTAAGGTTCGTTGCTATATATATATATATATATATATATATATATATATATATATATATATATATATATATATATATATATATATATATATATATATATATATATATATATATATATATATATATATATCAACGTTATATTCACCAACATAAATAGTCATTGTCATCCATTTCTTTCAACTATATAGTTTTAAACTATAATAATTTTTTTTGATGTATCAACAACTAAATTTTTGTTTCTGTATACTTCATTTCTTCTATGAATATCTTCTTGATGATTTTTTCAACAATAAAAGTTTTACAATATTTATTTTTAATGATTTCTTTTTTATTTCAAATCATCTTTGAAGAATTTTCAATAAATATTGATCTAGAAACGTTATTGAACACCATACGCTTTAATAAAAATTGTAATGTATTTTAATATAACCATCGTTACACAATTTGATATTGTGAATAATAATATTAAATTTAATTTAATGTGAATATTTGTAGCTATGTTTATACATTTTCTATGTCTTTTATATTCTCTTAATATTAACAATACAATATATATTTTACTTGAAGTTTTTTTGTTTATTGAATTACTAATTTTTGTCGATTAATTAATTTTCATTCATTCTTTCTTGTCTTACCATCATTTAAAAAAGATTTACATTTAAGATCATTACTATGAATCATCCAATAAAATAAACACTAAACTTAAGAGATAATTGCGCAAAAAACTCTCAACTTGTCAGGTTTTTGTGATTAAAACCCCAAACCATTTTTCATTGTATAGAAACCCCCGAACTAACTATAAATCAGTAAATCAAGATTTTATCAATGGTTAACCGGTTAAAACCGGTTATTAATCATATGTGAACCGATAAAAAACCTACGTGAAATAAATTTTAATTGTTGAAACCTGTTGTCAAGTATTACACATCATTTAAACACACGTTAATGATGTAATCTCGTTTAAAAATTACAATTAAAAATTATCAATCGCGGTTTAAATAATGTATAATACTTGGCAACCGGTTTCAACAATTAAAACTTATTCCACGTAGGTTATTACCGGTCCACGTAGGATTAATAATCGGTTTCAACGGATTACTCACTGATAAAACTTTGATTTACTGATTTTTAGTTAGTTCGGGGTTTTCTATGCAACGTAAAATGGTTTGAGGTTTTAATCACAAAAGGCTGACAAGTTGATGGTTTTTTGCGCAATTATCCCTAAAATTAATAAAGTATGATCTAATACTATTGAAAGAAACCGAGGTATTATAGAACAAGTTGTATTTATTTATATGTAAACCAACTGTGGGGGTGTTTTAAATAGCTTATTTGTATATTTTATGTTTCATATAATCTATATTTATAGTATGTGATGCCTTTGTGTAATATTTGTATTATTTATAGAGTTTATTGCATAGATGGTTCTTTAACTAATCCCAAATTGCAATTTTAGTCATTTTTTTCAAAAAAGTTGCAATATCTGTGTTTTAACTACCAAAAATTGTAAGGATGGTCATTTATAACAGATTCCGTTAAAGTGTGGGGTTAAGTCAAACGCAATTTGGTCTTTTTAAGGACAAATGACTTCTTTGTAATATTATTATTTGCATTATTATTATCATGATGATTATTATTATTATTATTATTATTATTAAACCTGAGTTTGGGTTTCGATTTTGATGTAATCCTTGAGTGGTGGGTTGGTGGGTCGTTCATGGATGTAATCCTGGAGCGGGTAACAATGAAGTCTCAAGAAATCTCGCCTGTTAGCAACCTTTTCAGCGAATATGGTGGATTTTGGTACGTCATGGTTCTTAACCTGAAATCCGAGTTTGAGTTTCGATGTCGCCAATGAGATACTCCGATGCTTGTGGTAGGGAAGAAGATGCATTCTTCGACAGATCAGCGGATACGAGTCGTGTGAGTTGCGAAATGAAATGCCAACTCATCCTTCTGTTCGGCGTGGAGGTGGTGGCGGAAACTGCAAAAATATTTATGGACTGACTTTTCTGGTTTGAGTCTGTTGGTGCGAGCTAGTCCTAACCGACAATGGAATCAAAAAGGATTGCCACCTTCAGACGTCACCGGTGATATCAGAACTCCGGTGAATCCTAACCTGTCCAACACCAAATCCTTCTGTTCCAACAAATCAAGAAAACTTGTCGATTTCGGGAGATTCAATACAAACCGTTGATTTCGATGACCGTCGAACATTGACCAAGTGAATCAGTGAGGGAACCGGAGTAACCCGCAACATCGAGTGTTAGTTCAGTGACTCTTGTAATGCCGAAGATTACGACGTCGCATCGGATACCACAGGTGATTTTCTCACGAGAAAGGGAGTCGCATGAGATTGATTTTTAGAAGTGGGTGGATTGATTTTGAAGAAATATGAAAAAGGACAAAGAAGAAGAAGAAGACACATTTGATTTAAGAAGTGGGTGGATTGATTTTGTAGAAAAGATGAAAAATTAGGGTGAACAGGGACACAAGTTTCACAATTTCATTGGTGTTTTCTTTTAAAATAAATAGATAAATAATAATAATGCAAATTATAAGAAAAATTGCAAAAATGGTCATTTGTCGATAAAAAGACCAAATTGCCCTTGACTTGACCCTACACTTTAACAGAATCTGTTAGAAAGTACCATCCTTGCTACTTTTTGGTAGTTAAAACACTGGCGTTGCAACTTTTTCTATAAAAAAAAGACGAACATTGCAATTTGAGGTTAGTTAAAGGACCATCTATGCAGTTAACTGTTATTTATATGTAAACTATGTAGTGCAATCCGTATGGGGTTTCCACATTAACATACCTTCTAAAAACTTCCAATAACCCAAAAATTGAATGAAAAACATAAATATTATAGAACAAGTAAAAAATATTAGTATTACAAAATACAGCAAATTCACTTTTACACAAAAGAAACCCAAATGTATTTATGAAAATTACAAATAAAAAACCCATTATGAGGGCAATAATGGCATCAATTCAATCAATGCAGCAACAACAGTTTGAGCTGCCAAAGGAGCAAAACTAGAAGCATCATTAGAAATTGCAGAACCTCCACCAGCTAAATCAGAAAGAGCCCTAATTGCAATTAATGGGATTTTTTGTTCATAACAAATTAGGGCAAATCCAACACTCTTCATGTCCATTGGTGTCACATTAAATTTTGTACTTAGAAAAGTTCTATAATCCCGATTATCTATAAACATATTTGCACTTACACCCCTCTCAACTCTTGCAACTTTGGGTTCCCTTGGTAGACATGTTGTAGCATTTATACATCTCTCCAACTTCATACCCTACACAATCACAAAACAATATTGCAGTCCTATAACTTGCTTTTAAGAATAAAATCCTTGTTTATAATAAAAATAATGGTTGTACCATGAGTTGTTCGGAAAAGTATTGTTGGTCAACCGGCACCCAAAACATATTTTGTCTATTTTCAGGGGTTGTGTTGATTGGAAATACTTCTTCAGGTTGATACCAAACGTTGTTTATAAGATTGTCGTTGTGATCCACGTGCTTTGGCTCGTGTC
Organism: Centrapalus pauciflorus; assembly: GCA_020465985.1. Taxonomy (NCBI): domain Eukaryota; kingdom Viridiplantae; phylum Streptophyta; class Magnoliopsida; order Asterales; family Asteraceae; genus Centrapalus; species Centrapalus pauciflorus. The sequence continues at coordinate 21,442 of JAANYP010008044.1, read as the reverse complement.
ATTATTGTAGTCGGAGAACTTTAGGTAGCCAATGTCTCTTGTGTAGCCCCGTTGGATTCTAGGGGTAATTCACTTTTAGGTCCTTGTCCATATCTCTATAATGTCAAAAATTATACACAATTATATGTAGCAACTGCTATTCGTAACAGAGTACAAACCATCTTTGATAGTTTTTAAGATGAAATTTTGGACATAAGAATCATGACAAATGTCCGGGTTAAACCCATAAAAAGTTGAAATCCTTGGTAAATATGTATGTTGTTTAGGTCATTTGACTACTCATTTAGAAGACGTCATGAGTTATATTACTAGGCAGATGGCAATGCGATTGATGAAATGTTTAAACTGATGATGAATATTCAAAGATTGATAAAGGGGAAGTGTGTGGACACATAACAAACTGAGTCTAATCTTGTGGCAAAATTGAAAGAATACTATGAAGAACAGTTTGCTAATGTGAATTCAAAGATGTCAAGCTTAGAAGCTTATGTTGTTAGTGCATTGGGGATGTTATCCAAAATATTTTCTAAGTTGGAGGAGACGTGTAAAGCTCAAGGCTCGGGACTTATAAAAAAACATGGTGATCATGATTCTGATGATCCTCATGAGGAGGAGATGAGGCAGAGGCTTGAAGCTGGTGATAAATAGTTAGATCTATTTTAGAAGGTAGAAAAGAGATAGGAGAGGAAGTGTCTGATCAACTAATGGATATTGCTATCAAGAGTGTTTACATTTAGTTGTATCTGAGGAGATTTTGAATACAACTCCATTGAGATCACATTGTTATGAATATGAAGGTTGGTATGACTTTTAGAAGTATGTGGAGTCGGATAGAGAATAAGAGGGTGAAAGTGAAAAATAATCTAAGCACGTAACGTTTGAGTTTGATGAAAGTTCATTCATGGCTGAAAGGATTGTTGTAGAGGAGGAGCTAGTTAAGGGAATTGGAAAAAATTAGTGTTGGAGTCGTAACAATTACCAAGGGTTGAAAAGCCTAAGGTAGTTGAGTATGACAACAAATGCAACCCTCAGTTGTGTGGGTGCAATACAATCTTGTAACGAAAGAAGTTTTTTTTAATGAAATTGGTTACTCAATATGACGTGACAAATAAGAAGTATGTAGCTAAAGATTGAAGGAGATGAAGGTATACCGTTCATTTTCATTGGTGAACCTGAAGAAATTGTTCCTGAAGTTAGAGTAAGTGATGAATAGCTAATGGAAAGGTTTTTGGATAACTTTGTGTTAGTTGATGAAATAGAAAGAGAGCACCGTTTGAGAGGGTAGTTCAAAATAAGTTGAAAAGAGATATGATATGCTGAACTTGCTGGATCAAGAAGAATTGAACAAGAAACTAAATAGACAAAAAGCATTGAGACTTAGAAAACGTCAATCAGAAGAGTATACGAAAAAGAGGAATCGTTAGCCCTACTTGGAAGACTGTCTTGGAAATAATATTTTCTGCAAAAGGCAAGCAACGATGACGTTTTTGAAACTTTTCAGAGTGATAGAGACCAACAGTCCCAATTTGGTCAATCATGATAGTTTTCTTTCAAATAAGATTCAGGCAGTTGTTAATGTTCGTGTTTACCAAGAATTGTTAAGTTAAAGGGGGTTGACGAATAAAGATTCATTCATTTTTCTATCTTTAATTCACCGTGTTGAGAACTCATTAGAAGGAATATGTCTTTAGTGAAGTAGATTTCTTTAAAATGATATTGGAGGATATTGAAGATCTTTTGGTTGAATTATCCAGAAGTAAACACAAAGAGAATTATAAGTTTGCGTTAAAATTTGCGTTTCACTTCATGCACACCAAGATGGTTATGATGTCGATACAAGATTTTCAAATAGGAGTGGAGAGGGGTATGAAAATGATACATCTCACAGAACTTGTCAGAGATTTAATCAGTATTGAGAAGTATCATGTTTATCAGCTGGTTGAGGAAGACATTCTGCGTGTGATATACTTAAACAAGGATGTGAAGAAGAAAGCAAGCAGAATCTCATAACTTTGTAAGTATTTGGACGGAACTTTGAAGATGGTGATGACTGTATTAATAGGAATACTTGATTAAGATAAAAGGAAAAGATCTACAGATGCAATGTCGAAGAGGGAGAGGTTGGTGATTGTTGAGTTTATAACAGAAATGGGTATTCGTCTGAGCAATAGGAGGGTTATTAGAATGTTTGAGAGGAAGCTCGGCTACAGGGAAGCTTACTACACTTTGATTTTAGAAAAGGGGGAGATTGTTGAGATCATTATTCTATTTGTAAAACTAAAGTCTATGGGTTTTTTTTTGTGTTTTGTTTAAGGTTGTAAGGAAGTATAAATAGAATGTTGTTAGCGGTTCCTTATGTAACTTTGATAGAAATTTTATTTCCATCTTTCATGTGTACTATTACATTCTCTCTATGAATGAAATCATATGGTCATTGGTGACTCTCATATATTGTGTTTGATTGACATGTTGTGATTGAATTTGAATCTGTTAACTTAATTAAAATCAAATATATAAAACATGAAATAAATTTGAAACACAAATAATAACTAAAATCATATTTATAGCTGTTAGTGCATCCTGTGTGACGATAGCAGTCTAAGTGTATATAATCTTTTGTAACAGTTCTGGTCTTGGAAATTAGTTGTATATATGTTTGATCTTGTTTGTGATTGATGTCCACTAAGTTCAAAGATAAGTTCAAAGATAAGTTCAAAGATAAGTTCAGACATATGTTCTAGAACAAGTTCAAAGACAAGTTCTAGAATAAGTTCAAAGCCAAGATTCGAACTTAATGGTGGACAAGTTCGTGGGCTTGGGCCTTCTCGCGCTTGTCCATGCCAAGTTCGAAGTTAATGGTTATAATTAAGGGTTAATCATTTGTGATTAAGAATCTTTGCAGAAATTCGTGTGTGAGGCGATTACGAACTTTTGTGAGATTAGCAGAGTGTTCTTGGAGAGATTCACGTGTCGGGACGTTCGTCGTTGCGTCTATCATCGTGTTGGTCTCCGTGTTTCGTGTGTGTGATCTATCCGTTAAACCACTAACGATGATTCCGCACTCGTTTGACGTTGTCGCGTCAAGATTGGATCCGTAGGTAGGTGACCATACAAGTGGTATCAGAGCCATAAGAGTGTTCATCGTGTTCTTCGCGTTCATCTTAAGCATTCTTGGTTTCTTGGCGTTTGTGACGGAAAAATTACATTTTTCATAAGTTTTTCGAGTTATACAAGCAAAGTCACGGAGAAAAATTCTTATTGGTTCACTTTTTCAGTAGAAATCTTTGTTTTTAACCTTAAAAACATTGGTTTAATCTGAAAACTTGAAAAAAAATCGAATTTTTTGATGTTTCTCGAACATAGGGGGTATTAGGGTTCACTCGAACTTGTCAGAAATACACTTCTCTCGAACTTAATTTAGGGCTTCATTCGAATTTGGCAGAAATTTAAACTTGCTATCTTCGAAACTGTCAGCTTTCGAACTTGTCAAAAAATTAAGTTCTATTCGAACTTGTATGTGGTTCAAACTTGCTATCAGTCGAACTTGTTGATTTCGAACTTATATAAAATTTGAATTTAATTTCAAACGAATTTAATATTAAAATAATTCGAACTTACCTAAGTTCGAAGGAGTTTCTATTGAATTAATTTTAAATTAAAATTAAAGTTCGAAAACAAAAAGTTTGGACAAGATGTCAAGTTTGCAAAAATTAATTGAAATGGATCAAGAGGTCGGCAAGGCAAATTCTCCGCCAAAACTGATGAAGCTGGAAGACTACTATTGGTGGAAGGATAGGTTCGTAGACTTTGCTCGGTTCAGTGATATGCGCATGTGGATTTGTATCGATGAAGGATATGTTTCACCTACGCAAGAGTTCGAAGGTCGTCAAAGAGTCTTAACATATCAGAAAATGAAGGATGATGATAAGAAACTTTATGAGGCCGAGAACCGAGCTTTCTCCATTATTCGTATGGCGTTACCTCAGGAGATTCTACACACCTTGAGGAATCATCGAACTTCTAAAGAGCTATGGGATGCTCTCGAGAAGAGGTGTGAGGGAAATCCGAGGGTTCGCAAGGGACGGACCGAGATGCTAAAACAGCAGTTTGCCATTTTCAAAGCATTGAAAACTGGAAAGCTGGATAAGACTATAACTAGATTCTATCATCTGCTGCTAGAGCTGGATAATCACGATGTTGATTATAAAGAGACTGAGAAGATAAAAAAGCTTCTTGATGCTTTACCTACGAAGTGGGAAATGTACACAGCGCTGATCAAGCATGACAAAGAAAAATTTGAGACTCTCACTCTAGAAGGGGTTATAGGAATGCTGAGGGCTTACAACTTTCAGGTACAAAAGAAGGAACGGGAATATGATCAAGTCCAAGATCCAGAAATTTATTTTGGAAAGACAAACCCGTGGATCGCAAGTGAACTGAAGTCAGTTACAACATTTTACACGGGAACAGAGCCCATCTCATTTGAGTCAGAAGAAGTAGTAGTCGGGCATTCTTAGTGTATTCTAAGCCGGAAGAAACACCGACTCATTCAGCATCCACTTCTCAGCACTACACAAAGATGCCTATGAGTGCACAATCCGCTGAAGATCATCTGAATCTTTTGGCTTCGTTTGTTGCAGCATACGGATATTATGTCCAGGGGAAGATAAACGATCGTGCTTTATGGGATGCAGACTACGATCAGGTAGATCCTGATAACTTAGAGGAAATGGACCTGCAATGGCAATTGGCCATGGTGACTCAGAGGGTCAAACGGTTCATGAAGAGGACTTGGAGAAATCTGAACGTTGGGAACAGCAAGGTCGGGTTTGACAAATCAAAGGTTAGGTGTTACTATTGTCAAGGATTAGGACACTTTGCAAGAGATTGTCAAAGACCTAAGGTAGAGAACAATCAGAATCAGAACCAAGGGAGATATCAATCTGGTGGTTCTGGGAATCAAGCTGCCATCGCTGGTCTGTTAACTAATGTGACATCTGACAGACAGCTCGATGGAACCTACGATTGGACTACTCATCCGTAGTCAAATGCTAGAGCCGTCATGGCTAAAGTGACAGAGATGGGGGATGACAGAGTAGAGGACGTAATAGAGGATAAGAAACAGAATGATACAAGTCCTTTGATGGTGGAGAAGTCAGATAATCAGACCATTCTAGAGTTTGCTGCACAAATGGCTAACGTGGAATCGGATCACAAAAGGGTAATTCTGAACTTTTCTACATTTCATGACTTATGTGCTTTATGTGCTATTTCAAATGATAGGTTGAACTTAGTTGTAGAAACACATAACAACTTAACTGCTCAGATCCAATCACTAAGATAATTCTAGTCTCTTAGATATTAAGGAATATCTAAGGAATAAGCTAAAGCAGATGCTCAGGATGCTATAGTTCTAAAAGACAAATTAAGTAAACAATGTGTCAGGATAGAAATTATGTATGAGCATGTTGAGGCTTTAACCAAAGAGCTTACAATTAAGGAGGTTGAGCTAGCAGAATCAAAAGTCAAGGTTGCTGAGGTAAATAGTAAGCTAGAAAAGTTTAGGAACTCGTCACTAAACCTACGGAAAATCTTAGATGCTTAACGGCAGTCTAAGAAACTAGTAGGATTAGGTTATCATGAGAGTCCTCCACCTTTCGAAAATAATTATGTGCCTCAACCTCAAGATAAAACTGACGAACCAGTCGAGTCATAGGTAGCAACTGAAACTGAATCTGATAAGGACAAATCAACTAAGGTGTCTACTACTAACTCTATGACTAAGAAGGTCAAGTTTGTGCAGTCTTCTAGTGACCAAATACTAGGAGAAGCTAAGCCTGAAATTAATAATCAGCAAGCGGAAGTAGTCACGATACTTGAAAAGAAAGAAAATGACACTAGTGAGACACCAATATCAAAGGGCACTTATAAGAAGTCGATTGATAAGATGTCATGCTTTAGATGTCATGAGAAGGGTCATGTTGCGTCTAGCTGTCCGTATAAGAAAGTAGAGACTACACCCTCTAAACCAGAGTCTAGACCTGTTGTAGGAAAGCAAGAACAACCAAGACCAGTATCTAGTGTGGCTAGCACAACTAGTTCTCAACATATAGAGAATAATGTGAATGCAACACCTACGGTAGCTGTTAGACAAGTACATGTGTCGGTTAGAGCAAATGAAGTGTTAGAACTAATTCTCCGAATAGAGTTCCTAATCCAAATAGGCTAGGACACCAACAAGCTTATAGGAGTACAACACCTACAAGGACTTACACTCCAGTTAGGTCTCACACTCGTCAAAGACAACAGACACCAGGTAGAGCCCGTGGATATCAATCTGAAATGCCTTATAATAGAAACTATTCAAGGGCTCAACAGTAAATGCCTACCCAAAGGCCAAGAGTGAATTTAAATCACTCAGCATCACAATAAGTTCTCAATCAAAAACCCAAGTCACCTGAAAGGAGAGATGGGTATTTGAAGGAGTTCACGTATGTGGATGAGAACAATATTACCAAGCCAGTCATGGCTTGGGTTCCTCGTGATAACTAACTTCTTTTGTTTCATGTGCAGGAGCTAACTACAGGTCTAAACAACAAGTGTTTCGTCGACAGTGGTTGCTCTCATCACATGACTGGGGAAAGGAGTCTACTCACATACTTCAAGGGAGGGAACAAGGGATTCGTATCATTCGCTGGGAACAAGGGAGGACATATCACTGGAACGGGAGTGGTCACTAATGGGACTATCACACTTGATCAAGTTTACTATGTTGATAAACTTGATCATAATCTCATTAGTGTATCTCAAATCTGTGATAAGAAGAATTCAGTAATTTTTACTGAAACTAAGGCGTTAGTGCTAAAATCGGGATTTAAAGTACCTGAAGAGTGGATAATGATGAGATCCCTATGGAAGAATGATTTGTACATGATGGACATGAACATATCAGATTCGTCGATGGGAACAATCTGTCTTCTATCCAAAGCTTCAGAGTCCGAATCCAATTTTATGGCACAGACGTATGGCACACTTGCACCTAAGGAAATGAATCACATCACTAAACATGGTCTGGTGCAAGGTGTCCCACTGAAGAGTGTTCAGTTCGATGACAAGTGTGTACCGTGCAAGAAAGGCAAACAACACAAGAAGTCACACAAGTAAAAAACTCAAAACTCGATAGCTTCCACCTTCGATTTGCTGCGTACGGATCTCTTTGGTCCTATCAACAAAAGGCGTATAGGTGGTAGTTTGTAATGTTTAGTTATCACTGATGAATACTCACGTTTTTCATGGGTTCTCTTTTTAGGTACAAAGGACGAAACAGCTGGAAAGTTGATTGGGTTCTTAGACAAGTCGAAAACTCCTACAGAACGAGGGTAAAACAGAACAGGAGTGATAATGGAACTGAGTTTAAAAAAACAGTACTTGGTGTATATTGCCTATCCAAAGGCATAGTGCATCAATTTAGTGCACCTTATGAGCCACAACAAAATGTGGTGGCAGAACGTAAGAACAGGACTTTGATTGAGGCACCAAGGACCATGCTCTCGGATTCAAAGCATCCTACCATGTTTTGGGGGGAGGCAGTGAATACCGCATGTCACATTTTAAACCGGGTCCTTACTGTCAAATCACTGAACAAAACCTGTTATGAAGTTCTGAATAAAAGACCACCTAATTTAACTGGCTTTGAACCGTTTGGGGTACCGTGCGCTTTACTAAAAACAAAACATCAACCTAAGTTTGGTGAAAAGGCTGACGAAAGATACTTTATAGGTTATGTCCCTAACTCACCAAACAAAAGGGTTTTTAACAAAACAAATGGTACGGTAGAAATTGTGTTTATCATAGATGTAACGAGTTATTCACATGAACCCCAAACTGCTCCCGAATGGTTATTTGATTATGACTCATTGTTTGAATCACTTAACATACCTTTTACTGGAAATGCAGGTACAATGGAAAATGACTTCTCGTCATTAAATTTGAATGACGACCATCAAGGTTTCCTAAAGTCAAGCATTCCATCAACTTCTGAGCCTACAACGACAGAAGCTGGGTCTCCAATAGAGAATGAACCTGAAATAACTACAAACGAGAATCAGACAAATACTTCTAACTCCGAAGATAGTGATCATGAGGAAGAGAATGTACCGTCTGAAGTCGTACCCCCGTTAGGTGAAATAGGATCAAACATAGGAGATAATCTTCAGGTCGATGAGATTGACACATCGAGGATAAACAAGGATCATCCGATTGAAAGTATCATAGGGAATCCGAATACTGGTGTGAGAACTAGGAGTAGTGTGAATAATAACACGGTGTTATTATCAATGATCAATGACTCCGAGGCATATCACACATGTTTATCTTCATGTTTCATCTCGCAAGTATAGCCGAAGAATGTGCAAATGGCACTGAAAGACAACTCTTGGGTTAAAGCCATGCAAGAAGAACTGTCACAGTTTAGAAAACTTGAAGTGTGGGAGTTAGTGCCGTTACCTCGAGGAGAAGTTGCAATAAGGACCAAATGGGTCTTTAAGTGTAAAAGAGATGATCGGCGTATGTAACTCGTAACAAGGCAAGACTTGTGGTGAAAGGATTCAACCAAGAAGAAGGAATTGATTACAACGTTTGCACCAGTGGCAAGGCTCGAGGCAATTCATCTGTTTCTGGACTTGGCGTCCTTCAAAGGATTTAAGGTATATCAACTTGACGTAATGAGTGCATTCCTGTACGGAAAGGTGAAGGAACTCGTGTACGTCGAACAACCGCCTGGGTTTACTGATCCAAAATATCCTGACAGAGTATATCGACTCGATAAGACTCTGTTTGGGTTGCATCAGGCACCAAGGGCATGGTATGAGACGCTGTCAAACCATCTTTTGGACAACGGGTTTGAAAGAGGGAGAATTATAGTACATTGTTCGTGAAGAGAAAGGGAGAAGATTTTTATCTTGGTACAAGTGTACGTGGATGACATTATTTTCGGGTCGTCAAACTAACAGATGTGCAAAGACTTTGAAAATGGCATGAAGTCAAAGTTTGAGATGAGTGCTATGGGAGAGCTGAACTTCTTTCTGGGTTTGCAAGTTGAACAATGGAAAGATGGCATGTTTATCCATCAGACAAAGTATGTCTACGATATTCTGAAGCGCTTCTGAATGGAAGGAACAGAGCTGAATGCTCACTTTAGTACTCCGATTCAAGTGAATCACAATCTCGGACCGGGTACAGAAAGTGATACTGATGTGGATCCGACTCTATATCTGGCCATGATCGGGTCACTCATGGATTTAACTGCTTCTAGACCTGACATTATGTTTGCAGTGTGTATTTGTGCTAGGTTCCAAGCTAATCCGAAAGAAATGCACATGATAGCCGTGAAGAGGATTCTACGATACCTGAAGTCGAAACCAAAGCTGGGATTTTGGTATCATGCTGATGGAGATCTGGAATTGGAAGCATATACGGACCCTGACTATGGTGGATGTAGCTTGAACCGGAAACCAACAACTAGAGGTTGCCAGTTCCTTGGAGGGAGGCTCGTATCCTGGCAATGCAAGAATCAAACTTCGGTAGCCGTGTCAACGTGCGAGGCCGAATATGGAGCTGCTGGTAGTTGTTGTTCAAAGGTTTTTTGGAAACAACAACAATTGCGGGATTACGGTTTGAATTACACTCATACTCCCATTAGGATAGATAATCAGTCTACAATTGCTATAACCAATAATCCAGTTAAACACAGTAAAACAAAGCATATAGACATAAGACATCATTTGATATGTGATTGTGCTGAAAGGAATTTGATAAAACTGGTAAAAGTTGCAACGGAAGACAATAATGCAGACCTATTCAGTAAGGCATTTGATAAGTCACGCTTTGAGTTGTTAGTTCAACTAAATGGTATGCGTAATCCAGAGTAACTTGACCTTAGTAGATTTTATTTCCTTTTATAGTAAGTTAGTAAGTTAGTTTATCAACCTATCCAAGGATGACCTGCAAAAGCTTCATGATCAGCCAATTTTCTTTCATGAAGGCTGGAGATCTGAAGGCCGGAAGTTCCAGAAACTTATGAAGGTTTGTATAGAGCAGGGATTGTATGAAGGTAGTATTTTGAATAGAACTAGTACTTAGACGAAGTGAATATCTAGTTAGAAGCTATCGTCAAGGGGGAAGTCTGTTAGTGCATCCTGTGTGACGATAGCAGTCTAAGTGTAGATAATCTTTTGTAATAGTCCAGGTCTTGGAAATTTCACGTTAATTCACATGTTTGATATGTGTTTGATATTAGTTGTATATATGTTTGATCTTGTTTGTGATTGATGTTTACTTAAGTTCAAAGATAAGTTCAAACATAAGTTCTAGAACAAGTTCAAAGACAAGTTCTTGAATAAGTTCAAAGCCAAGATTCGATCTTAATGGTGGACAAGTTCGTGGGCTTGGGCCTTCTCGAACTTGTCCAGGCCAAGTTCGAAGTTAATGGTTATAATTAAGGGTTAATTAGTTTTGATTAAGAAGCATTGCAGAAATTCATGTGTGAGCCGATTACGAACTTGTGTGAGATTAGCAGAGTGTCCTTGGAGAGATTCACGTGTCGGGACGTTCGTCGTTGCGTCTATAATCGTGTTGGTCTCCGTGTTTCGTGTGTGTGATCAATCTGTTAAACCACTAACGAGGATTCCACACTCGTTGGACGGTGTCGCGTCAAGATTGGATCCGTAGGTAGGTGACCTTACAATAGCACAAGCATAGATTATTGATTTTTTGTTTATCAGAAAAGATAAAGATGTTTGTTGTACAAACCCAAGATAAATGTGTCATCCTATTTATGACCATGAGTAAGCATACTCCCTACCAAAAGGAAATTTATCATTAGTATATGAAATCCAGAATCCATAATAACTATTATTAATTAAAAACTAACACTACAACAAAACAAGCCTATTGCAACCTTGGCAAAATGTTGCATTAGGCCTGCAAAGAGTTTGCATCATGCCTAAAGCAATCTTTTACAAAGAGTTCCATTATGTCCTCTTACATTAGGTCTAAAGTAACCTTTTTGGTTGAATACGCAACCTTTTTTTGAAAGATTTACATGTATCATAGGATTGCAACCTTTTTAGAATACAACCTTATTATATTCAAATGCAACCTTTTTATAACCAAATGAAACCTTTTTTCACACTCAAATGCATCCTTTTTTTGTTTCCCAAGTGTATAGCTCTATGCTGTGGAGGGGGGGGGGGTGAATACAGCAGTTTAAAACATAGACACGCTTTTCTCAATGTTTGTATGTATTATCAACAAAAGTTAATTAGAAACAAGGTTGAATGCGGAAAGGTTCAAGCTAAGATGACAGATACAACAGTTTGTCAACTAATCTAAAACACACTCAGACTAGTTACAATGATTACTCTCACTTAGAAGCACTCACTGTTTTTACAAGACTCAGATGGACAGCTTATACATAAACAGCTTAGACACACTCTACTGTTTTATTTAAGCAGACTTGCATGCATGGAATAACACACTTCAATGCACGTACTGATTGTCACACTCTTGGTTATTTCATTTTCCTTAGAAGCTTCCTTTTATACCCAAAAGGAGAATCTCAGTGAAGCTTCCTCATTGGACAGATGAGATAGTGGAGAGTCTTTCCAAAAAGACAAAACACCTTTCTGCATGTTCTAATAAAGTGTCTTTGTCTTCACATGGCAGAATCTTTGTCTTTTTCTTTTTGTCACTGTTGTATACGGCTTTAACCAAAAGAGGAATGTCAACTTTGCATCTTTCTTATTTTGTTAATGCCATTTTGATATAAGAAAAGGTCTGTCACCCTTTTCAAATATCTGTTTGTCTTCCTGTAATAGAACAGCGTGGGCAGGCTGTACAGTTCTGTTTTCCACTTTGTCTTCGACTTGAAACATACATGAGGACTTAGAAACATATTCCATAAAGTGTTTAACCTGTTCACAAAGAACAGGTTCTGTTCACAAAGAACAGAACACTTGAAAACTGCCCAAGCTGCTCAAGAGAATAGAGCAACGTAGACAGGTTATGCCCAGCCTGTTCAACAGACAGAACAGCTTGGACTTTGTTGCAACGAATGCAACATGGTAAACAGCTTTGGGCTGATATTGCAAATCACTTTCAGGTCTCAATAAGGCATATAATAGGCCTTAAATTTAACCTTCAAATGCATCAACAGGTTTGATTAAAAATCTCCCCCTCAGATGTACAGCAGGTTTGACTGAGGCCTTTTTGTGCCTAACAATCTCCCCCTATTTGTAATAATCAGTCTATGCTGATTTAATCAATAATCACTATACATTTTTACAATACATCTTGCTGAAAAGAAATTACAACATTTAAGTAAAGTAAAAGATCAGTTTATATATACTGATATTGATTACATAAAAACAACACATGTTTTTACAAGAGTACAACTAATGTACTAATGTATATTACAACTGTTGTAAATAAGCAAACTTACAACATATGTAACAAAGTACAACTAATGTACAAAAAGTTCAACACTGTGGACTGTTGATTTTGGGAGCAGATAATGGAAAGCCTGTCCAACAGATGGACAGCTTCCATTCTTCAGATACCCTGATGGTAAATGGACTTCATTCCAGTGGAGGTGGTCCTTCAAACAATTTTTCAAGCTCCTCCCTTGTTTCCTCCAAGTCTTGGATTTCAACTCTGAGGATCATAAACTTGGGATCTTGAAATTCACCTCTTTCATAAAAGCCTCTGAGCTGATCCCGGACGGCTGCTCTCCACTTGCTTGATTGCCTAAATGAAGCTGCAAGTCTGAAGGCTGCAAGCTGTCTCAGATCCACCTTGTATAGATCTGATGCTCTCTGAAAGCATTTCTTCTGAGTTAAGGGATCTACAAAAAATGCCCCCAACTCAGGCTCTTCGATTTTCTTGCCTTCTTCAAACTCTACTCCACTAGGCAGGCTGTAGTCAATTCCTTTCATCTCAACAGCATAGTCACCCTGTTCAATTAAGATGAGGAGTTTTCAAGCTCAGTATCCTTCCTTGTCCTCCTGGCCTTTATTTTGGGGTATGTCACAGAGACACCCTCATTGACTTCTTTTGAGATCAGGCCTAGATCCTGCACTCTCTCCATCCACTTCTTAATATATGCCCTGATAGTCTTAGCTGTTTCTGACTTAGACTGGCTCAAGGCAACTGCCAGCTCAACCTATTCCCTGTGTCCCATCTGTGCAACATCAGTGTAGTCATAAGTTTCCAGCTCTGGGCCTGTTGCACCCATTCTGGTTATCTTCAATTTCCACTGTTTGCCTTTTCTTGCTATGGGGACAGCTTTGACAATTGCTTCTTTGGCAAGCCTTCTATCAGCAACATCCTTAAACTTTTTCCTTGCCAAAGAGGGCATTTTCACCCTTAACCTGTTCACCTTCAGTTTTTTCTGCACATCCATCAGTTTATTCTGCACATCCAAAGAGGGCATTTTGACTTTGCTTGCTTCTTGGAGTGCAAAAGATTTGGCAGCTTTGGCAGAGGCTTCTTCTTTTCTTAGTGCTTCCAGGGCTTGAAGCTGTTCATTTCTGAACTCATAGTATTTATCCATGGGAAGACCCATTTCCTTTGCCCTGGCTTGGTGAAACTTTAACTCTGCTGCTTTCTGCTGTTCAGGATCAGATGCTGCTTTTTCTTTTCCTTTAGTTGTTGTAGTGATAACAGCCTCAGGAGAATCTTCCTCTTCTTCTTCCTCTAAAATGAGATGCCTCCTTCTGCTACTTGGCCTGCCCTCAGAAATTAATTCCTTCCCCTTAGACTGAGCAGGGTTTGGAGATTCCGCCTGAGTAGCCTGAGCAGCTTGAGAGGCACCTTCCATTGTACCTGTTGCAGATGCTCCTGCTGGTTGAACAGTAGGTACTGAGTTCTTCTTAGGTGAAGAAATTTTCTCCCCTTTAGTCTTCGAGGCAGATGACTTCTCCCCCTTTAAAGGAGATGGATCAGTACCTTCAATACCTGGTCTGCCTGAAGACACGAAGTAAGCACGCTTTCCAGCAGTTTTGGCAGCAGGCGTGGGACCAACCAAGCTATGCACTAAGAAAGTCAGGTTGTCCTTCACCTTTGCAAGTTGGGAAAGATATTTTTGAAGAGAGGACGATTGGGTATCAGTAAGGGAGGTCAGCTTAAGAATGTTTTCCCTATCAGAAGCTGTGAACAACAAAGTTTGGAGCTGTGCAAGATGTAACTCAAGAGAGTCGTGCACATCAGCAAGATTTGATGACACAGAATTTGATAGAGAGCCTAGTAAGGTGTTTAAGCTGGCCAAAGTGGTAGGAAGTGTAGAATTGCAAGTGGTGAGGAGAGAGGACAGCTGATTAGATATGGTTGTCATAGAGGACACAGAGTCCTATTGGAGTGAAAGAATGGAGGAGAGGGAGGTGGAGACATTTTGCAGCTGTGCAGTGAGTGCAAGCAGCTGTGAGGAGTTGTCTGTTTGTGGAGTGACTGGGATAGAATCCTTGAACAAATCAAAGAATCCCTTAAGTTGTTAAGACACAGAGTCTGAAATGAGAGAGGGTAGAGAAGACATGGAGGTTTCTAAAGAACCAACTTTGTTGGTCAGCAAAGAGAGATGATCCTTCAAAGGCAGGTCTTTAGGGGATGGAGGTGTATGGATGGATTGTTTGGAGTGGGTAGATGGAGATGAAGAGGATGAGGCTGGTGTATGGGGATGTGATGTAGAGGGAGAGGGTATTTTGGAAAGAAGCTCCATACCCTGGGCAAAAGTAATGTGGCCCAGCTTGGAGGGGTCGATGGGTCCTTCAGCAGTGGCAGTAGCTGCATCATCAGGAGAGGGGGTAGAGGATGGTAGCATTTCAGTGCTTGTTTTGCAGCACCTTCATTAAGGCCAGTAGTTGTTCCCTCTACAGTACCTTAGTTTAAAAGTACCTCATCATGGGGAGATGGAATTTGCATTTCAACATCAGCATTGGTGAAACCTGCTGACGGAGTTTGCATGAAGGGATTAGCCTCACCAAAGGGATGTTATGTTCCCTGAGGTTCATCAGCTTGAGTTGTGGGTCCTTCAGCAACTGTTTGGTGGAGAACAGCTGTATCATGAGGAACAGAAGTTTGAGGTTGATCTGCTGGTTGGTCTAAACCAGCAGGGTGGACACCTCGTGTAGACTCAGTGTGTAGAGAAGTATGAAGTGGGGACAGTGTGGACACAGTATGGAGTGGAGACAACTTCTGTCTTTCAATATTCTCAGCCTGTTGGGAGGCTGGAATAGTTGATGTGGCTGTCTCCATTTGTACAACTGGCTCCTGTTGGGAGAAACCAGAGGGTCTAGGCTGACTTGGGGTTGACACAGGGTGACACAGGGTGGAGTGAAGCATGCTCCAATTGTGCTGTTCCTTCTCCCAAAATAGGAGAGGCAGCAGGGGTAGCTTCTTTTTCAACTGAACCCTGTTGAGAGGGAACAGAGGTGCTAGTTTGGGCTGTTGGTTTCTTTTTGCGTTGGTAGAGAATGTGAGATGAGGTGGGGATGTTGGAGAGGAAATGAGAGGTTCAGACTGGACATGTTTAGAGACTGGGTCAGAAACAGATGGGTTGTCCTGTTCCATAGTCTCAGGTGCCACAGAGGCACCAGCCACAGAGGCTTCAGGTTCAACGAATGAACCAGGGTGAGGAGCCTCCTCCCCCTCAGCCACAGAGGCTAAGAGTGCAGACTCAGACTGAGCTGTTTTGGCCTTCTTGGAGACAGGCCCAGCTTCAGTGGTTTCCAGGGTCCTTTTAACAAGCTTGGCCCTCGCTTTGGATTTTCTTCGGGGAGCAGCTTCTGGATCCACCATCACATCAGAGGGTCCTTTTGTAGCAACTGTCAATTTTGCGTTTCAGGTTAATCACAGACCCATCTATTCAAGTTACCTTTTCATTACCCAATTGATTTCTTAGACTTAGAAATAGAAACCTAAGTTGCAAACAATTAAGAAATTTCGTTAATTTGCTTAGTTTTCTGCGTTCGGCGCAGAATTTTCTGATAATTTTCATACAATGCCAGAAAATATAATTAATTGATAGACATAACAAGCTAATAATGATTCAAAATACAAAGACACATAATGTTGAATTCACTTAGTAATTAAAGCAAAAATAAGCAACAAAGTTAATCAAAGATTTGAAGAAAGACATCCGTATTGTGCCAATTTAACTAAAATAGCCACAAACTTATAAAAGTTTACATAAATAATAATAAATAAGAGAAACATAAATTTGAAACATAAAATTTTATAAATATAAATTCCACATGCTAAAAGTTACTTATGTCACAAACTAGTAAAAAAATGAGCATAAACTTTACTCTTTATGCACAAAGAAGCAACCAACTCTTAAATACATATATTTACAACTTTATAAAAATAATAATAATAAATAAATCTAAATTTCACCCTTTAAGGGCCAGCCAAGAGAAAAAAAAGTAAAAAAAAAAAAGAAAAGAAAAAGTGTGATTTTATCTATAAAAATCACTTCAACGGTCCTTCTCATCATCATTTTCAATCCACTCCTTCTCTCTCTTGTTTCTCTCACTAAAACTCAGATTTTTCTATCAAAAATCTACTGAAAATCCAGCCATTAACACCTTCATTTGAACTCTTCAAGTGTGAATCAAAAGGTACAAACATGTGTTCATGCATCTAGCATGAACACTACACTCAAACTTCATCTTTTTACAATTTCTTGTTATTTCTCCTACTTTTTCTTTCATTTTTCTTCAAGAGCGATTTTGTTACTTGATGTTTGTATATTAACCACCAACACATGTTAAATGTTGTAATAGATGGTAATCCATGATCAAACCTAAGTCAAGAAACAAGAAAGCTCTTGAAAAGCTCAAAAATGGGCATGCATGGTAGCTTTATGGTTCAAACACTAAAAATCTCATACTCTTTTGAGTTATTTATGGGGTAAATGTGTTTTAAAGATACCTAACACCATTGCATGTTCAAAACATGAGTTTAATCATCAATAAAATCGGATTCATAAGCATGCACATTAAGTTTTGTCAATAACTTGTATGCTGTTTGCTTGAAGATTTATGAGCAGATTATGACCCAACTTCAAATGATCATAACTTGTCCATTCTTGACCCAAATGGGGTGATTCTTCTTCTGAAATTTAAGTTTATGAGGTAACTAACTAACCCAAGTGGTCTCATTAAAAAATAATGTGTATTCTGTTCTACACGAATTATTGAAAACAAGTATACAGAATCATAAATCTGGACAGAAAGTTGGGTTGACTTTAAAACACCATATCTCACACATGCAAGCTTAGATTTAGTTGATTCTTTTTCTGGAAGCTAGTTTTATGGGTTAACTTTTGAACCCAAGTGGAATCATTCAAAATGATTAAGTTTATAGCCTCCTAATGTCCAAACAAGAAAGGTGTGCAGACAGCACAACCTTCTGGACACATATTTTTAAAAATACTAAATCTTCTTAATAAATTCTGTAATAATTATACAAAACATATAAGACATGAAAATAAAACCTGTAAAACTTTCAGATCCAGAAAGTGGGTAAAAGTTAACTTTTTAGATCTCTAAATTATACTAAAAATCTGTGCAGAAAATTAATATTCTTGTTTTGTCTTTACATGTATTAATCATTGCACCTTTTGTTATAATGTAAGACAAACCCAAATTATTCTATTATATCCATATTGGTTATATAATAGATGTTTTACTTATAAGTTACTAAAATCATCACATGTTATTTTACAAACAAATGATCAAAATCAAAATAGTTAATTCTAACAACATTTGGCAATTGAATAGATTTATTAGAAATTAGACTAAAACATGCCTATTTAGACAAGGAACTTACCTAGAATCGTTTGCGTATTTTAGGAGGTAACAACCCACGGATTTCCGAAGAGGAGGAAGACCCATCAGAGCACGAACAAGAGGAATCTAGCGGTTATACCCCGAGTCTTGATCCACGAGCATCACCCGTGACCCTACTACCCCAGCCAGCACCAGCGTACCTCCCACCAGCACTTCGTGGACCCCGCATCCGAGCCACAGCAAGAAAGAGTGTCCCGATACCTGCTAGGGTAGCGATGAGAACACCACCCACTGAGACTGCTGGAGCATCCCAGCCGGTCGTAGGAACGCCAGCAGGTAACATGCCTAGTGTGGCATGGGAGCAGGCAAGGAGGTTACATGCCTTGGAGTTATTCGTTAGGGACTGTAGGCATGGATTGGTGTATCAGCAGCATGCAATGACGAACATGACCGAGGTAGTTGATGATGTGCTCACTGCGGTCACGCGATTTAGTAGGACTGCGGACGAGGCCCAGATGGCCACTAGGAAACAGACGGTTTCCTTTGCCTGACTGTGGGGATTATGTGCATCATATTTGTGGTCCTTTTGGCGATCATATGGGCACAGACTTAGAGCTGGCAGCCATGTTTACTTTTGAAGAAAAGGCATCTCATCCTTATTATTATTTTGAAATAAACTTATGAAACGATTATTTTGAAGGATGTAATGCTATGTTTAGCAAATTATGAATTTTAAATTTCCAATGTACTATTTAAATTTCAATCGAAATGTGAACCTTGGAGTTGATCGTGAAATGTATTGCTATTATTTTCTTATTAATCATGCGTTTTAAGTTGTGTTTTGGATAAATATAAATTGTACAATTATTTCAACGGAAAGATATTTATCAAGTTTATACATATAGCAAACTCTAAACCGATATTGTAATTTGGATGCAAGAATCATTCCTCCCCGAAGGAGTACACGTAACTCTGGAGATGAATCCAATCTGGATCAGCTGATAGGGCAACACATCCGAAATACTATTCCTAGCATAGTAACCCAAGTGATTGCCGGAATTAACACCAGACTAGCTGGATGTCAAGGTCCAAACAACCGACCCAATACCGGAGCAACTGGCACTCTAAATAATGAGAGATCATAAAAGGCTTTCATGTCTTGTAAGCTGAAGGAGTTTTATGGGACGGAAAGAGCGACCGGGCTGATCACATAGATTGAGCACATTGAGGCCGTACTGAACATTAGCCAATGTGCGGAGGACTGTAAAGTCAAATTCTCAACTGCAAGGTTCCAAGATCGGGCTCTAACATGGTGGAATCTAAAAGTTCGCAACCGTGGACGTGAAGCAACTAATCAAATTCCATGGGAGGAGTTCACTGGTCTCCTAACCAAGGAATTCTGTCCAAGAAGTGAAATCCAGAAACTCGAAGCTGAATTCTGGAATCATACCATGATAGGGAAGGAGATTTATCAGTACAGCCACCGTTTCCATGATTTAGCAAGACTAGTCCCTCACATGGTTACCCTAGAAAAAAAGTGGATTGAGCGCTACATTCATGGATTGGCTCCAGAGATTAGAGGAATGGTTATGGCTGCACGACCTGCAATAATTCAGAGTGCTGTGGATCTGGCCACAAGTTTGACAAATAATGCAATCAGAGCGGGAACGCTGGGAAGGATAGAGACCGGCAAAAGGAAGGCAAAGAACCAAAAAGGGAAAGGGCATGGACAAAGCTCGGGGAAGAGTCAGAAGTTGGGGGCCAATTATGGGGTCAAAGTGCAGGAGACAAAGCAGTATCAAGGTGGACTTCCGAAGTGCACCAAATGCAACTATCATCATGAAGGGAAATGTGCTTATTGCACAAACTGCAAGAAGATAGGTCACCCAACAAAGTATTGCAAAGCTGGGAATGAAGGGAAGAAGGATGAAAGCAAGGAGGAAAAAAGGGCTTGCTACGAGCACTTCAGAAATAAATGCCCTAAGCTGAATAAAAACCCTGGCGACAACCGAAACCCGGACAGACAAGCTAGAGGAAGAGCCTTTGCACTAGGAGCTGAGTAGGCAAGGCAAGACCCAAACATGGTGACTAGTACATTCCTGTTAAACGATCACTATGCATCCATATTATTTGATTCAGGGGCAGATAGAAGTTTTATTTCGACAGACTTTAAGCCCATGATTAATGTGAATGCTATGAACTTAAGTGATCCTTATGTGATTGAGTTTGCTAATGGACAAGAAACCAAGGTCGATATTATTTTAAATGGTTGTAGCTTGAATCTAGATGATAAGATATTCAATATTGACCTTATTCCGATCGAACTAGGAAGTTTTGATGTGGTCGTAGGAATGGATTGGTTATCCAAACAGAGGGCAGAAATTTGTTGTTCTGAGAAGATCATCAAATTACCTCTTGAGAATGGAGAAACCTTTATTTTACAAGGGGATAAGCCGAATAGGAATTTAAAGATCGTATCGTGTATGAAGATACGAAAGTTCCTTAAGAAGAAGTGTTGTGCTTTCCTAGCACATGTGGTGGATAAGGGGATGAAAGAGAAGCAGATTCAAGAGATTCCAATAGTAAAAGAATATCCTAAAGTCTTTCCGGAAGATTTACCCGGATTACCCCCTTTGAGACAAGTCGAAATCCATATCGATTTGGTTCCAGGAGCGGCACCTGTGGCCAAATCACCCTACCGTTTAGCACCAGTGGAAATGAAAGAGTTGCCAGATCAACTGCAAGAACTCCTCGACAAAGGATTTATCCAACCTAGCTCTTCACCTTGGGGAGCCCCGGTCCTATTCGTCAAGAAGAAGGATGGATCTTTCCGAATGTGCATAGACTACAGGGAGTTAAACAAGCTAACAATTAAGAACCGATAACCCTTACCTCGAATAGATGTCTTGTTTGATCAGCTGCAAGGAGCAACATATTTCTCAAAAATAGATCTTCGATCTGGATACCATCAATTGAGAGTTCGAGAGGAGGATACTCCGAAGACAGCTTTCCGAACGCGGTACGGGCATTTCGAGTTTCTTGTTATGCCTTTGGGATTAACCAATGCACCGGCGGCGTTCATGGATCTAATCAATAGAATCTGTAGACCTTATTTGGATAAATTTGTCATTGTCTTTATTGACGACATTTTGATCTACTCAAAAAGTAAGGGAGCTCACGAACATCATTTGAGGTTAATCCTGGAGTTACTCAAAAAGGAAGCGTTGTATGCCAAGTTCTCTAAGTGCGACTTCTGGATGAGGGAAGTGCAATTTCTTGGTCATATAGTGAATGAGAAGGGAATTCAGGTAGACCCTGCCAAAGTTGAAGCAATCAAGAAATGGGAAGCACCGAGAACCCCTACAGAGATCCGTCAATTTTTGGGTTTAGCAGGCTACTACCGTCGATTTATTGAAAACTTCTAAAAAATTGCTAAACCATTAACAATGCTAACTCAGAAGGAGCAGAAATTCAGATGGGGAGAATCGCAAGAAGAAGCATTCCAGCTTCTAAAGAAGAAGTTGTGTAACGCTCCAATTTTGGCATTACCTGAAGGAACCGATGGCTTTGTTGTTTATTGTGATGCTTCACATCAAGGG
>JAANYP010008043.1:0-25984 GCA_020465985.1 Centrapalus pauciflorus | reverse complement strand
TTTATAATCACTTATCTTATTTTTTTTTTAAACTAAAACTTTATCATTTAAACAAATTTTCACTTTTCATAGAAATCCTTGTTTTTTTTTTCTAAAAATTATAACTTAAAAACTGAAATTAAAAAAATGATTAATTTTCGTTAACTAAACGCAACATTAGAATTTCATCAACAAAATACTTAGAGTGTGGGGAGTGGTCACCCCGCAAGCGAGCGGCTTCGGCCACGTAGGAAAGAGCCGCCGGGAACACCACCCCTCCCCCTCGGCCCCGCGCAATTCGAACCCCGGCCCGGCTCCAGGTCCCCGCTGCACCCCGCTCCCATTTCTTGTCTTTTACCTCCAACGGTCTTTTGACCGTTTAAAATATTAAAAAAAAATTTTTTTTTATTAAATATTTTTCCCTATAAATATATCTTCACAACACATCCATTTTCACCACCTTCACCATTTTCATCATCTCTTCCACACTCTTTCCCATTTCTCTCAATCTCTATATTTTTTAAAGTCATGGATCGAAACACCGGCAAACAACCCGCCGCAAGTCGAAAACGCGGCAAACAACCGGCTTCTCAATCAAACCCTTCTTTCCGCCCACCGCAAAATTTTACGGATAACTCGGCACCATACGTGCCACACTTTTCACCCCCCAATCCACAATATTACCAACCATCCCCACCCAATCCACAATATTACCAACCATCCCCACCCAATCCACAATATTCCCAACAATCCCCACCCAATCCGCAATATTCCTCGCGAGAATTTCACGAGGGTTTCGAACCATATGCTTATCGGGACCCCGCATCTAGAGACGAGGACGACGAGGAGACCGTACCCGAAACTCAACCCGACGATTCCGACGAGGAGACGATTCCGGTAAACACCGCGGCAACCGGGTCTACACGAAAGGGTCCAATGAAAGCGAAAATGTGGACCTCCATGGAAGAAAAGGCTTTGGCGGAAGCCTGGATCGATATTTCCGAAGATCCAACTACCGGAAATAATAAAAAACGTTCAAATTTTTGGGGACGAATCCTCGAAAATTTTGATAGCCGAGTTGGTGGAACTAGCCGCACCACCCACCAACTTAATTCAAAGTGGAAAGACATGAACCGCAATTGTACAAAATTTGGCGGCATGTTTAACAACAATGCGATGCAGCGACGGAGCGGGGAAAACGATTACGACGTTTTCACCAACACCCAAGAACAATACAAGGCCCTTAATAAAGGTAAGCCGTTTCCACACCAATCGGCTTGGGAGGTGCTTCGACGTCATCCAAAGTGGAACCCCGTTCCACAAATGAATGATTTTGTTGAGCCGCAAAGAAAGCGGTCCAAAACTTTCGAATCTCACACGATCGGAACACCGTCTTCTGATGCGCCATTTTTAGGTCTTGACATTGACGAAGATGACGAGGGCGACGCGGATCTTGAGCAGCTTGAACGACCACGCCGCAAGGGGAAAAAACCAGCATCAACATCAGTCGACCCAGAGATGCAATCAAAATTCGAAAGGATTTCATCATGTCACGAGCAAGATCTTGAAGATAAAAGACGTCACCGAGCACGACTTGAAGAATTAAAAAAATCAAAACAAGAAAAAGAATTGGAGTTGAAAGAGAAAAAATATAATGCGTACATTGCGTCACTGAGTGAACAACAACACGAACGTGACTTGGAATTTTACATTCGGCCACACGACCATCTGCAAGGTAACGCTTTGGAAGCCGTATTGGCCCGCAAACAAAGAATTGCGGAGCGTTGGGGATGGCGACTATAATTTTTTTTAGATTATGTACTTTTTTTAATTTTTAGTTTCGTAAGTTTTTATTTTTTAGTTTCGTAATTTTATTATGTAATAGTTTTTTAAATATTTATGAAATTAATTATTTTATATTTAATAATTGTTTTCTTAATTAAAATGTTAAAAAAATTAAGAAAGATGGAAAGGTTAAGAAAGGTGGGTATTTCCACCTTAGAAAGATGGAGAAAGGTGGGAAAAGGTGGAGAGAGAAAAGCTGATGTGGCGCTGACGTGTACAGAAAGATGGTTTTGGGGAAGATAGGTACTCCCTTCCCTCTTAGGATGCTCACAAAACAAAGGTGAGGGACCACAATGTTGAGGGTAGTTTGTACAAAGGAAAAGGAGGGGGGCCCTAGTTAAAATTGTTGATGCTTGTGGAAGTTGTACAGTACCATCCCGACACGCTTCTAAAAATGCATCAAATTGTGTACGAAGTTTTTCGTGCTTCCATGACCTCTCCTTTCGAGAATGAAAGGAGTGCCCATTCCGAAACCCTTTCGGGGTTGCCACCTCAGCCCCTCCGGACGGGCACACCATCCCATCTCCCTCAGTCTCGAGTTAGCCCATCTCGATGCGGCTTCTCCGCCCCAACGCAGGGTTTGCATCTCTCTTCCTCTCTCTCTCTCTGTATTTGAATATTGGACGGAAAGATGAGTATTTGCGAGATGGAAAAGATAAAAATAAAAAGTAATGCGACGAGAAAGATAGGTTTTAAGAACGCTAGATAACCCTCACTCTTAACATTTCACGCTTTGAAATTACTATAAACATTATCCCCACCATGTGATTCAATCAAAATTTTTAAATCAAAGGCACAAACTTATATTTAAAAGTTAGTTTCGAGAAAGAAAAGTAAGTATTTGATTTGAAAATAAAATATATTCATTAGGAGCTACAGTTTTATCCACTTTTATCAAACACATTTATATTATTAAATTACTAAACTGTTTTAAAAAACTACAATTCTCAAAAACTTCCCAATTTTACAACTTTACTTGCTTAATGATATATTTAAAAAATTATCAAAAATAAAGTAATTAAATAAGTCAAACAATTAAAGGTTTTTATAAAAAAGAAATTGTTTAGTTAGGAAAATTCTTTGCGTTTGCTAATACGTGATTATACACCATCTTTCTTAATATAATGAGATTAAGGTGGTGTTTGGTTTGCGGTATTTCAGAAAATCTGGTGAGATTTTCATTTAAAAATTCCTCTCTTATCATGTTTGGCAAAAAAAAAAAAAATAGAGAGATTTTCATTTTCTTTTAGTTTTTTACAATCTTTCATTTTAAGAATTTAGAAATCTTCCCTACCCCTATTATTTCAAATTTAAATATCTTTACATTTCGAAATCCAAACCAAATGACAATATTACTTTTATCCTCAACCTAACCACCATCTACCTATACCTATTGATCCTACTGGACCTACCCTACACTGTCAACACCAACCTCATCCCATCCCATCCTATCCAACCCTAACTACATATATCAAACAATGATAACTACTACCCACCATACCCATCCCCACCCCGACCCAACAAGACATCATATCTTACTCTCACTCATCCACCTCACTTATATCTACATATACATACACAACACATACTGCCCCTTCTCACCCAACCCTACCCACCCTACCTTACCTACGCACCTACCTTACCACCACCAATCCCACATCAAATATACATCGTATCATATTTTCACTCATCCTACCTTACCCACATCTACCTATACGCACTCACCCCACACTACCCCTTCACATCACAGCACACCTTACCCTACTCACCCCACCCACCCCTCTACCTACCTACCACCCTACCCCTACCTATCGACACATTGCCCACCTTTTAACATACCCTACCTTACTTCTTGTACACATACCTGTTTTACCCATATCATTTGATATATTTGCAAATAAACAAGATTTTACAAATAATTGAATTTGAAATCATGTAAACCAAACATGAATATCATGTGTATGCAAATAAAATAATGTAATTGGTATGGTAGATTTTGTGGCACACGGAGTAAGTAGAGAGAGACATCAAGGAGTCTACATGTTGGAGTAAAAAAAAACCAGAAAACATAGAAGAGAGAGTGGGGAATGATTGGAAAGGTTTGGGCCATTTTGGGCGACACCCTTTTCACATGCGCATGGACTTATTTTTCCTTTGCATTTAATAAAGGTACAATTGGGACGACAACTACAGTCAACCATTGTTTCATCCTATTCTATTCTATGTTTTTCTTATAATTAATATAAAAAATTAATAAATTAGTTTTTTTTTTCAAATAAACATGAAAATTATATTATATAAAAATTAAAACATGTTTAAATAATTTGAATGAGTAATTCGTTTACTTGTTTTAGGGTACTAAAAAAGGCCGTTTTATTCATAATTCCCACGACTCTATTCATCATTAAGCTTAGCATTAATCTGGATGGTTTGGACGGCTAGAAATTTGGTAATTTCAACAAAGGAAAAATCTCTGCTTCGGTGATCAAGGATGAGATCATTGCAAACGTATTCTCATGGTTAAAATATAGAACGAATTATAGGGATTTAATTTGGTCGTTGTGGGTGGTTTCTCCCTCTTCTTTCTTTTGACTACTTTTGTTTTCTCTTGTAATTTGCAACTTTCTTGCTAGCTGTATAATTACTTTGATTATCTAAATTTATGATATTCAGGTATTCTAGGCGGGGATGATGGCTATGCCGAAACTTCCGTTTAGTTCTACATTTTTGTTGTTCAAAAAAAAAATAAGTTTAGCATAGATGAAAATTGAAGTTGCTTTGCTTTTGAAACATCAAAAAGAAAATTTTAGTACGAATTAATATGAATAATAAATTATCCAAACCCATTATACGTATATATTGAATTCATGATAGAAAACCACTAAAAACCTAAGAAAATTATGATGAAGATATGGAACGAGGAAAACAACGTAGCCGAAGGAGCTTTGGGTATGGCTCGAGTTAATTCTACTTTGGTGTTCCTACTTATGTTGTATACATCGTATTGATTGATACAGTTGTCTATTGAAAACATATCTAATTTGTAACAACCCGAAATTTGCAAAACAATTAAATATTAATCAAATGTGGCATAAGAGTGGATTAAAGTAGTGTTTAAATCCATCTAGTATAATTATGTCAAATTCATCTAGTTGGGTATTGAATTAATTAATTGTTGCATTAAATAGCATTTTAGTTTAATTGCAAATAAAAGATGAAATGAGAAGGGGGTATTATGCCAAATGGTGAAGGTGGAAGGGGGGGATTGGCCAAAGGCCAAAAGGCCACCCCTTTTTCTCTTCTTGTGAACGTCCACCAACACACACACCACACTTCCATATTTTGTTGTTTGGCCTTTGAAAGAAAAGAAGAGAGAAAAGAAGGGGTGATCTAGGGTTTGGCTTGGTGATCAAGATTTGCTAGAATTTGAGGTTAAATCTTGGATTTTCATCTTCATTGAAGGTATATCTATCCTCTATTCCTCTCCTTGTTCCTCATCTTCTCCATTTCACCTATTTTGGAGAATGGAACCCAAATAGGTTTAAGTTGAGTTGTTTAGTAAAGGCTCTAAATTTTTAATATGTTGTTATGTGATCATAATAGAGCCAAAATATGTAAATACATTGGTAGTTCATGTTAGTTTCGATTATAAAACCATTTATGAGCTCATCTAGGGCTCAAATTGGTAAATGAATGAAATGTAGTGTTTCTATGTTTATTAGAGCTTGGGATGAGTTCAAATATGTTTATAAATGAGTTATTTATCATTTGGGAGTAGTAGAAATTGATAGAACTCAAATCGGGGTTTTGAATCAAAACCGCACGCCAAGTGTTCGGTGAAATGCCCCAACGAGTTCACAATCGTGTTTTGATTTAATTTTAATGAGTAAGCATAGTTGAATGTTTAAATATAGCCTAAATGTGTTAAATAATGTTATGGTATTAATTAGAAGTGAGTCCAAGCTCATTTGGAGCTCGGTGTTGCCGGTTGGAGTTTTCGGTCGTTCTGGGACTCGTTCGGAGCCCGTATGAACACCATCGAATCATGGAATGTTAGAACATGATATTATTATGTTTAGAAGTGTTTAAAAGACCTTGTTATGCTAGTTATATTGTTGGCAAAGTCCCGTTTGAGTGTCGGATGCATTTACGAGAGTTTTGGAGGAAGATGAGAGCATTTTTGACATTTCAGGTGCAGAGGGGGGCAAACAGCATGTTGGTCGCGGCGCTACCCCCCCCCCCGGGTCGCGCCATGACCTCCTTTCTGCCCCTGGAATGCGTTTTGGTCGGTCGGGGGGTCGGTGCTCGGGTCTTATGCGTCCAATACACTTCTAAATTGAGTGTTTAAAGGGTTTGAGGGCCTTTGATCCATTCCGGAACTTGCGAGGCCTCATTTGGACTTTATACTTTCGGTTTGATGTCCCATTACCCTTAGGACCCTCTCGGAGTCGATTATTGTGTTCGGGGGCTTACGGGTACACGTTATGAATGCTTTAGGTGATCCGAGCCGGAAGGAGCTTGTTTGCAACCATTAGCCATTCTCCGGGCTACTGTGACTTTGTTGAAAGGGCTTGAAAGTCTTGTAAACCAATCACTGTGAGTTCTAGTATTAGTGTTACATTATGTGCTTTGCTTATTGTCGGTTTCCTTGTCAAATATAATATTGTACCTATCGTAGACATGTGTTATTAATGGTTCGTTGTTCTAACACTTGCATGTTGACTTGTTGGCCATATGGGAGGTATGTAGGGCCTCATTATTTGTGTATATCTTTCTTTTGACCTCGCCTGGATATCCATGGAAATGTTGGGCTAGCTCTAAGCCTAAATTGAGCAACACGTTGGACTAGCTCTAAGTCTCAATTGAGCAATATGTTGGGCTAGCTCTAAGCCTAAATTGAGCAATATGTTGGGCTAGCTCTAAGCCTAAATTGAGCATCAGATCATGTTGATTGTAGTATACATTAGTTGATTATCGTTGCATACATGCATATGGTGTTTCTTACTAATCTAGCATCTCACTCAACTTTGTTGACCCTCGTTAGTTGTTAACCTTTCAGGTAAAGGGAAAGGTCACGCTTGATTCGCATTAGTAGGATTGGAGCTCGGCTAGCAGCTCATATTTTGGTATAGCTTCGATGATGCTTGGGGTTTGGGAACTTAGTGGACTCCCATTTTGTATATGCCGGCGTGTGGCCTTGGCTTGAACTTTGATCTGTAATATGAATGATAGATATTAAGACCCCAAACATTCGATCCGTGATTTACCACACTTTGCTCTTAGATAGGTGACAAAGTGGGGTGAATCATGTTGATGGTTTTGTTTATGGAAAAATTTAAATTTGACCGTAATTCCGCAAGTATTTATTGATAATTATTGTTAATTTTTCGTGAAACATCTATTTTAGTTGGAGGGTGTTTCAATTTGGTATCAAAGACTGTGTTCAATGACTGAGTGTAGTCGACGACACTCACCACTGAACGCGGGTTCGGATGCTAGCATTGGCCCACCTAGGCAACACTAGTAAAATAATCGTAAAGTTGACTCGGCCTAGGTTTGGGAATTAACGGGTAGACGTTAAGCTTATATATTGCGAAATATATTATGTATTCGCCTTGAGCTTATGGGTGAGCAATTATTGAATGCCTCATGGGTTTTATTTCAGCCGAAATGTCGGATCACGGATCCAATCGTAACCATGAGCCGGTAGTAAGCCCTCAAGCGTCGGATGAATCCGGCAACGATCAATCATTCCAATCCGGGGAGGACGAATCGAGGGAGGATCGGATGCTCCAGAAGATGGCGGAGATCATGGAGCAGAACAATCAACAGCAGGAGTTGTTGCTAGAGGCGAAAATGCAAGCCTTCTATGAGCGGATGGAGAAGGCAAGGGAAGACAAGGCTCATACGGAAGTGAGTATTGGCACCAATCGTGAAGGTGGGGGCGGGGAGAATGCCCGCATTGATAAGGAATCTGAGAAGAAGAAAGAAAAGGCTTCGAGGTCAAAGAAGGGTTGCTCGTTTAAAACCTTTATGGGATGTAGGCCTCCCGAGTTTGATGGCAAGATCGGGGCACGCCCATCGATGGACTGGCTAAAAGAGATCGAGAAGTTCTTCCGTGTGAACGACTGCCGCGAGGAGAAGAAAGTCTCCTATGGCACGGTATTGTTGAAGGGCCCCGCTTTGACTTGGTGGGATGCGGAGGTCGAAGTTCTGGGAGAAGAAATGATTAGGTCCATGACTTGGGACCAATTCAAAATTCGGTTCAAGCGGCAATTCTGTCCTGCCGTTTCAATTCAGAAGATTAAGAGAGACTTCCTCACATTCCATCAGGGTGATCTATCGGTGGATGACTATCTGGCGGAGTTTAACTCCAAGGCCATGTTTGTTGGGCCGCTGGTATCAGACGAAAATCAGAAGGCAGAGTATTTTGTGGAGGGCCTTCGGAAAGAAATCCGAGAATTTGTGAAGATGCAAGTGATCAAGACCTTTGATCAAGCCGTTGAACTTGCTCGCATCCGAGAGTATGAAGTCTCTCGTGTTGATCCTGACGCCCTCTCATCTAAGAAGTTGAAGACCGAGGTTCCTCAAGGGTCGTATCGACCGCCTCGTACCCCTCATTCTCACTCCAAGGGTGGTGATTCTCGAACTCAGTCGCATGCACCATCAAAGCAGCAGTCGTACTCCTTAAATCAATCAAAGCGGCACTCGTCTAATGCCGCCGCGTCTTGCAATAAGTGTGGGAAATTCCACAAAGGGGAGTGCAATCGGGGTCCCCTCATCTGTCACAGCTGTGGGGAAGAAGGGCATATTCGTACTAAGTGCCCAAAATATGCAGATAAATGTTTTGTTTGTGATCAGTCGGGACACAAATCGTGGGGTTGTCTTAATCGGAAGGACGTGCCGGCGGAAAGTAAAGCTTCGACGGCGAAGTCGGCAGTTGGCGGCGGTTCCTCCCAATCAAAGGGGAATGCGTCGAAAGCTCATGCGCGGGTATTTCAAATCACCGCGGAGGAGGCTCGGGACGCACCGGATGTCGTTACCGGTACCTTTCTATTGAACTCCTTTCCTGCTATTGTTCTGTTTGATTCTGGTGCAAATGTGTCGTTTATTGCTAAATCATTTGCACGAAAGCTTGATAAATTGCCTTCATTGTTGTCTTTACCTTTGACTATTGATGTTGCAAATGGGATGTCGGTCGTGGCTACCCAGATTTATTTTGATTGTAAACTCACCTTAGATGGGTATGAATTTGGGATTGACCTTGTGCCAATAGACACAAAAGAGTTTGATGTAATCGTGGGTATGGATTGGTTGGCGGCAAATGAGGCTAGTATCGTGTGTGCCAAAAGGGTTGTTCGATTGACGACTCCCGGCGGCAGCGAAATATTTGTCTACGGGGAGAAGCGAAAAGGAGAGGTGGTGATCATTTCCATGGCAAAAGCTCGTAGAAGCATTAGTAAGGGGTGTCAGAACTTCTTGGCATGTGTGATGAATACCAAGAAGCAGGAGAAGAGTTTGGGAGATGTGCCGATAGTGAGTGATTTCCCGGACGTTTTTCCGGAGGACTTGCCGGGTTTGCCACCCGATAGAGCTATAGAATTCCGGATAGATTTGGTGCCAGGAGCTGCTCCCGTTGCCCGGGCTCCTTACCGTTTGGCTCCTTCGGAGATGAAGGAGATGTGGACTCAATTGGAAGATTTGTTGGACAAGGGGTTTATCCAACCGAGTACTTCACCTTGGGGTGCTCCGGTTTTGTTTGTTAGAAAGAAGGATGGGTCCTTAAGGATGTGTATTGACTATAGAGAGTTGAATAAAATAACGATAAAGAATAAATACCCTTTGCCCCGTATAGACGATTTGTTCGATCAGTTGCAAGGGGCTTCCTATTTCTCGAAGATTGACCTTCGTTCGGGTTATCATCAATTAAAGGTTCAGGAAGATGACGTTCCAAAAACCGCTTTTCGGACTCGTTATGGTCACTATGAATTTTTGGTGATGCCGTTTGGGCTCACTAATGCTCCAGCCGCCTTCATGGATTTGATGAATCGTGTGTGTCGACCGATGCTCGATAAATCGGTGATCGTGTTCATTGACGATATTTTGGTCTATTCTAAGTCCGAAGCGGACCATGCCGTGCATTTAAGAGAACTCCTAGAACTCCTTCGCAAGGAACGGCTTTACGCCAAGTTCTCGAAGTGTGAATTTTGGTTGCGGCAAGTGCAATTTCTGGGTCATGTCATATCGCGGGAGGGTGTGTCGGTCGATCCGTCCAAAATCGAAGCTATTGAGAGTTGGGAAGCGCCTCGAAATGCCTTGGAGATTCGAAGTTTCCTTGGACTAGCCGGGTATTATAGGCGATTTATTCAGGATTTCTCAAAGATCGCGGTCCCTCTTACTTCTTTGACGCGTAAAAACGCAAAGTTCGTGTGGACAGAGCCGCAAGAGGAGGCCTTTTTGACGTTGAAAGCCCGTTTGACTAAGGCTCCTGTCCTCGCCTTGCCCGAAGGCAATGAAGATTTCGCGGTATACAGTGATGCCTCCATAAATGGATTGGGATGTGTACTGATGCAAAGGGGAAAGGTGATAGCGTATGCTTCACGGCAGTTGAAAGACTATGAGAAGAGTCGCCCAACGCACGATCTCGAGCTCGAAGCCGTCACTTTTGCTTTGAAAATTTGGCACCACTATTTGTATGGAACTCGATGTCAACTCTTTACGGACCACAAGAGCTTGAAGCATCTTTTTGACCAGAAGGAGTTAAATATGAGGCAGCGGCGGGCCATGGAATTAATAAAGGATTATGATTGTGAGATCCTATATCACCCCGTGAAAGCGAATGTTGTAGCCGACGCTTTAAGTCGAAAGAGGTATCCGGAGACGACTTGCTATGCTCTCACCCACGTGGTAGTGACTTCTTCCATCATTGATGATATCCGGAAGTGGCAAGTCGAAGGCCTCAAGGAAGAGAATGTTAAATCCGAAAGGATGGTTGGTCAGAGCGCATCGTTAATCGATGGAAGTAATGGTTTGAAGTTGTACAAGGACCGAATATGGGTGCCTAGAATTGGGGGTATTCGGGATGTGATTCTTGAAGATGGCCATAATTCGAAGTTCTCAATTCATCCGGGTAGCTCCAAGATGTATCATGATTTGAAATTGGAGTATTGGTGGCCGGGAATGAAGCGGGATATTGGCAACCATGTGGAGCGTTGCCTGACTTGTCTGCAAGTCAAAGCCGAGCATCAGAAACCGTCAGGTAGTATGCAGCCTCTTGATATACCAGAATGGAAGTGAGATCATATCACAATGGATTTTGTGGTGAAACTTCCGAAAACTCAACGTCAGCACGATGCAATTTGGGTTATTGTCGATCGATTGACCAAGTCCGCGCATTTCCTGCCAATTAGAGAGAATTATCCGTTGGATCGTCTAGCTCGGATGTACATTGATGAGATTGTCGTGCGTCATGGTATTCCGAAATCTATAGTATCGGATCGTGACTAACGATTCACTTCGCGATTTTGGCAGAGTATGCAAGAGCAGTTAGGGACGCGCGTGAACTTGAGCACGGCGTTTCATCCGGAGACTGATGGCCAGACTGAGCGGACAAATCAGACTATAGAAGACATGCTTCGAGCATGTGTGATTGAGTTGGGAGGCAATTGGGATACTCATCTGCCCCTTATAGAGTTCGCCTACAATAATAGTTATCATTCCTCGATAAAAATGGCACCCTATGAGTCGTTGTATGGTCGCAAATGTCGTACCCCTACTTGTTGGCGTGAAGCTGGCGAGAAGCCTTTGGCGGGACCAGAATTGATTCAAGAAACCAATGAGAAAATCCAGATTATCCGGGAACGAATTAAAGCCGCCCAAGACCGTCAAAAATCGTATTCTGACAAGCGCCATAAGAATGTAGAGCATGCAGTCGGGGATTCGGTTATGTTGAAAGTATCTCCGTGGAAGGGAGTGATGAGATTCGGCAAGCGTGGTAAGTTGAGCCCACGATATGTTGAACCTTTTAAGGTCATCGAGCGCATAGGCGCTCAAGCCTACAAATTAGAGTTGCCGGGAGAGCTTGCAGGTATTCACGACACCTTTCATGTGAGCTATTTGAAGAAGAGTCCGATCAATCCCGAAATAGTCATTCCATTGAATGATGTGCATATAAATGAAAAGTTGCGGTACGTTGAGGAGCCGGAAGCAATTGTGGGTGAGAAAGTCACTAAGTTGCGAAATAAAGAGATCGAGATGGTGTTAGCTCGTTGGAAGCATCATCGTGGGTCCCTAATGACGTGGGAGACAAAGGCCGAGATGGAAGCCAAATATCCGGTGTTGTTTGAGTCGAATTGATTCCGTGGTCGGAATCCTTATAAGTAGGGAGGAATTGTAACAACCCGAAATTTGCAAAACAATTAAATATTAATCAAATGTGGCATAAGAGTGGATTAAAGTAGTGTTTAAATCCATCTAGTATAATTATGTCAAATTCATCTAGTTGGGTATTGAATTAATTAATTGTTGCATTAAATAGCATTTTAGTTTAATTGCAAATAAAAGATGAAATGAGAAGGGGGTATTATGCCAAATGGTGAAGGTGGAAGGGGGGGATTGGCCAAAGGCCAAAAGGCCACCCCTTTTTCTCTTCTTGTGAACGTCCACCAACACACACACCACACTTCCATATTTTGTTGTTTGGCCTTTGAAAGAAAAGAAGAGAGAAAAGAAGGGGTGATCTAGGGTTTGGCTTGGTGATCAAGATTTGCTAGAATTTGAGGTTAAATCTTGGATTTTCATCTTCATTGAAGGTATATCTATCCTCTATTCCTCTCCTTGTTCCTCATCTTCTCCATTTCACCTATTTTGGAGAATGGAACCCAAATAGGTTTAAGTTGAGTTGTTTAGTAAAGGCTCTAAATTTTTAATATGTTGTTATGTGATCATAATAGAGCCAAAATATGTAAATACATTGGTAGTTCATGTTAGTTTCGATTATAAAACCATTTATGAGCTCATCTAGGGCTCAAATTGGTAAATGAATGAAATGTAGTGTTTCTATGTTTATTAGAGCTTGGGATGAGTTCAAATATGTTTATAAATGAGTTATTTATCATTTGGGAGTAGTAGAAATTGATAGAACTCAAATCGGGGTTTTGAATCAAAACCGCACGCCAAGTGTTCGGTGAAATGCCCCAACGAGTTCACAATCGTGTTTTGATTTAATTTTAATGAGTAAGCATAGTTGAATGTTTAAATATAGCCTAAATGTGTTAAATAATGTTATGGTATTAATTAGAAGTGAGTCCAAGCTCATTTGGAGCTCGGTGTTGCCGGTTGGAGTTTTCGGTCGTTCTGGGACTCGTTCGGAGCCCGTATGAACACCATCGAATCATGGAATGTTAGAACATGATATTATTATGTTTAGAAGTGTTTAAAAGACCTTGTTATGCTAGTTATATTGTTGGCAAAGTCCCGTTTGAGTGTCGGATGCATTTACGAGAGTTTTGGAGGAAGATGAGAGCATTTTTGACATTTCAGGTGCAGAGGGGGGCAAACAGCATGTTGGTCGCGGCGCTACCCCCCCCCCCGGGTCGCGCCATGACCTCCTTTCTGCCCCTGGAATGCGTTTTGGTCGGTCGGGGGGTCGGTGCTCGGGTCTTATGCGTCCAATACACTTCTAAATTGAGTGTTTAAAGGGTTTGAGGGCCTTTGATCCATTCCGGAACTTGCGAGGCCTCATTTGGACTTTATACTTTCGGTTTGATGTCCCATTACCCTTAGGACCCTCTCGGAGTCGATTATTGTGTTCGGGGGCTTACGGGTACACGTTATGAATGCTTTAGGTGATCCGAGCCGGAAGGAGCTTGTTTGCAACCATTAGCCATTCTCCGGGCTACTGTGACTTTGTTGAAAGGGCTTGAAAGTCTTGTAAACCAATCACTGTGAGTTCTAGTATTAGTGTTACATTATGTGCTTTGCTTATTGTCGGTTTCCTTGTCAAATATAATATTGTACCTATCGTAGACATGTGTTATTAATGGTTCGTTGTTCTAACACTTGCATGTTGACTTGTTGGCCATATGGGAGGTATGTAGGGCCTCATTATTTGTGTATATCTTTCTTTTGACCTCGCCCTGGATATCCATGGAAATGTTGGGCTAGCTCTAAGCCTAAATTGAGCAACACGTTGGACTAGCTCTAAGTCTCAATTGAGCAATATGTTGGGCTAGCTCTAAGCCTAAATTGAGCAATATGTTGGGCTAGCTCTAAGCCTAAATTGAGCATCAGATCATGTTGATTGTAGTATACATTAGTTGATTATCGTTGCATACATGCATATGGTGTTTCTTACTAATCTAGCATCTCACTCAACTTTGTTGACCCTCGTTAGTTGTTAACCTTTCAGGTAAAGGGAAAGGTCACGCTTGATTCGCATTAGTAGGATTGGAGCTCGGCTAGCAGCTCATATTTTGGTATAGCTTCGATGATGCTTGGGGTTTGGGAACTTAGTGGACTCCCATTTTGTATATGCCGGCGTGTGGCCTTGGCTTGAACTTTGATCTGTAATATGAATGATAGATATTAAGACCCCAAACATTCGATCCGTGATTTACCACACTTTGCTCTTAGGTAGGTGACAAAGTGGGGTGAATCATGTTGATGGTTTTGTTTATGGAATAATTTAAATTTGACCGTAATTCCGCAAGTATTTATTGATAATTATTGTTAATTTTTCGTGAAACATCTATTTTAGTTGGAGGGTGTTTCATAATTAAAGATACTCTTTGAAGTTTGAACTAAGGATGCATTTGATACGATGGAATTTAAAGGAAGGAATCACAGGGTTTTACAAGCTTTATGTATCATGTGGCTGGAGCCTCGAATCTGAATGAAAAGGAGTGAATGTTTGTTTTAATATAAAGACTAAATTACATAAATGGTCCCTGTGGTTTATATGGAATTACGATTTTAATCCCTGAAAGAATTTTATTACACCACAAAGTCCCTAAAATCGAAAAGTTGTAACATTTTGGTCCCTGAAACTAACGGCAGTTAACTTGAGCCGTTAGTTTCAGGGGCATTTTGGTCTTTTTGAATTTCAAGGACCGTTTATGTAATTTTCAAACTTTGAGGGACCATTTATGTAACTTTCATACTTTTTATATATATATATATATATATATATATATATATATATATATATATATATATATATATATATATATATATATATATATATTATTTTTTTTTTTTTTATAATTTAATTATCCAAATATAACATTTTATTTTTTATTCCTTTTGTTTTAATCATTAATTTTTATTTGTATGTTTATTGTTATTATTAATGTTAGTTTTTTTTATATATTACTATAATAATTTATTTAAGATTATTATATGGTATAACTGGTTCATTTTTTTCAGTTATTTATTGAAAATCCAATTCTTTCTCTATCTTTTTTTCATTAAGAAAAATAAAAATAAAAACTAGTTGTAGTTTTTTTTGGTTCGGTAAATCTAAAACCAAAATGATTTATTTCTTTTCTCCATTCAAAAAAATTCAAAATAGCAACGTGTTGAAGCTTTTTTCGTTTGGAAAAAGTACATAATCAAAATGCTTCGTAGTTTCTTCATTACAAATACTTAATAAAAATTTTAATTTTAAATGGTTTGAAAAAAAAATCAAGAAATGGAATGGTTTACCGCTTTTTAGTCAAAAAAATTTAATTCCAAATGGTTTGTTGTATTTTATTGAAAAAATTGAAATTGTATTGATTTTTTTATCTACGTTTAATTAAAATCAGAATGGTTCTTTTGTATGAAAAAAATCAAAAATCATAATTGTTTATTGTTTTTTGATAAAAAAAAGTATTAAATTAAAATCAAAATCGTTTGTCATTCTTTTTATAAAAAAAATTAATACCAGATGGTTATCGTTGTTTGAAAAAACCAAAAATCATAATGGTTTATCATTTTTTGATTTTTTAGTTTTCAAAAAAAAATAATAATCATTACGATTTTGGTTAAACAACGATAAAAAAGTTACAAACCACTACAATATTGTTTTTTGGATCAAATAAACGATGAACCATTTGATAATTTTTTTGATCAAAAAATGATGAACCATTATATTTTGATTTTTTCAAACAACAATAACCATCTGTTATTAATTTGTTTTATAAAAAAAATGACGAACCATTTTGCTTTAAATTTAATATTTTTTTATCAAAAACGGTAAATAATTATGATTTTTGATTTTTTCAAACAAAAGAATAATTCTGATTTTAATTAAACGTAGATAAAAAATCAATACATTTTCAATTTATTCAATAAAATACAACAAACCATTTGGAATTTAATTTTTTTGACTAAAAAGCAATGAATCATTCTAATTCTTGATTTTTTTCAAACCATTTAGAATTAAAATTTTTATTAAGTATTTGCAATGAAGAAACTACGAAGCATTTTGATTATATACTTTTTTCAAACGAAAAACGCTTCAACACGTTATTTTGAATTTTTTTTGAATGGAGAAAATATATAAATCATTTCGATTTTAGATTTTCTGAACGAAAAAAACTATAGTTTTTATTTTTATTTTTATTAAATGAAAAAAAGAATAGAGAAAGATTTGAATTCTTGATAAATAATTGAAAAAAACAACAAGTTATATTATAAAATAATCTTAAATAAATAATTATAATAATATATATAAAAAACTAACATTAATAATAATAATAAACATACAAATAAAAATTAATGATTAAAACAAAAGGAATAAAAAATAAAATGTTATATTTGGATAATTAAATTATGAAAAAGAAAGAAATACTAAATATATATATGAAAAGTATGAAAGTTACATAAATGGTCCCTGAAAGTTTGAAAATTACATAAATGGTCCTTGAAATTCAAAAAGACCAAAATGCCCCTGAAACTAACGACTGAAGTTAACTGCCGTTAGTTTCAGGGACCAAAATGTTACAACTTTTCGATTTTAGGGACTTGTGGTGTAATAAAATTCTTTCAGGGACTAAAACCGTAATTTCATATAAACCACAGGGACCATTTATGTAATTTAGTCTAATATAAATTTATTTCTCTTATTGACTTTTTTAAAATAGAATTAAAAACATGACAACCGAACTAAGCTTTTCTATCATTTTCTTCACTTTTGTCAATATTTTATTAATGTATCATTATCTTATGTTAAAATATTAGTAAACACAACGATTGCATTCCTTATAATTCAGTCGTAACAAATACCCCGTAAAAGATGTCGATGCCATTTCTAGTTTGATCTCTAACTAGGGATGTGGGTAGTGTTGTAGGTGTATGCAAAACTCGGTACTGGACCAGAGAATCAAAATCGAAATGGAACCAGACCGACACAAACTAGAATTGATACCATCCGGTCCGATTCTTGATTCTAGCTTTTAGTGATTTTGGTTTTCGTTTCAATCCCGTTTTGAGTTTTCTCTTTGTAAAAGTCTGGTAACCCCCTAAATTCTAGTTTTTCTTATAGTTAACTTCCCGATTCGGTCCGATTTAAACCGTTTGCACACCCTTCATGTGGGTCAAGCCAAAAATAGATTGTACCATTGAAACCAAAAGGGTCAATTGCTAAAAATATAAAAATGTTTTGTTTTTTAGCATTTATAATAACATTATTTACTTGTTATCATTAATAGTATCAAGTTCTATGTTTTTCTATCATTTATAGCAAAAATTTTATTGGTGCTATAAATGATAAAAAGAAAATACAAAAGTGAATGTTGTTAATAATACAAAATATAAAAGTTGATGAAATTAATTATGAAAAGTATAAAAGTTGATGTAATTAATGATAAATAATATTGCTATAAATGCAATAAGATTAAAGACTACTACTATTTTAACCATTGACCCAAACTAAAAAATATAAAACCAATTGAATTAAAAATTAGTTTAGTTGAAACTAATTCAAAACTGGTTTAGAAATTGATCCAATTCTAAACCGACTATAAACTAAATAAAAACATAAGAATTTCTACATTAAATTTAGTAAATATAGAATAAAATATACAAAAATTCGTTTTTCACAAAAAGTAGTTTAATTTTTTATTTCAAACTGCAACGATAACTTCTTTTGAAAAAAAGTATAAAATAAAAAAACCTACTGAAAATTTTATTTATTTTTAGAGGTGTTTGGTTTTGCGTTTCAAAAAATGTTGTAATGTTTTAAAAAACCAATAATTAAATAATAACCATAACAAAAAGTGTTGTAGAATCAAGGGAGTGTTCATTTACCGGAGCGTTTTCGGGTTTCGTTTTTGACGAAAATAAGGGTTTTATGATTACATGTTCACTTGCATATTTTCTAAATTAAATTTCCATTTTCAAAAAATTTTTGTTTTCAAAATTGATAATTAAATGTTAAAAATAATTTCAATATGTTTTCAACCATTTTCTAACTCAAAACGAAAACACGGAGTTTTCAAGTTACAATATGAATGTGTTTTCAGAAATCTCAATTATTTTTTGAAAAACTAAATCTAATATTTTTTCCTTGAAATTTGTAATTGAAAACAAATGAAAAATTTTCGTCAAGTTAACGCAACCTATAGGATGTGTTTAGTTTCAGAAAACTTCTAAAATTTTCATCTCACTTAAAAAAAAATGAAAACTTGTTTGGTTAACATCAATTTCATAAGTTTTCACTTCACTTTTTAAAATATCAATTTTCATATTATTTTCTTACTTTTCTATTACCTACCATATATTTATTTATAATGCTCTCTTTCTCTCTTACTTTTGTATCACTCATCCTATTTTTCTTATTTTATAATCACCCATTTAATTTTTTCTTAAAACTAAAACTTTATCGTCTAAACAAATGTTCATTTTCCATTGAAAACCTTGTTTTTTTTCTGAAAACTATTACTTGAAAACTGAAATTTAAAAATGACTAATTTTCGTTAATAAACGAAATAGTGTTTGGTTTAGCTTATGTTGCTTGCTATTGTAACATCCGGAATCTAGCAGCAGGTACGTGTAATTTATTTATTGGCTTTAAGAGTCGCCTCAATGAGTTGGTAAATTTTGATTGATAAATTGCACGTGAGTCAGTAAAGTAGATTGCTATTACGTGTAATTTTAATCGGTTGAGATAATAACCGGTCTAGTAGTAATTGAGAATTTGGGGTTGTTTTAATGAGTTAATTGACATTCTAAACCCAAGTTGTTAATTTGAGATTAATTGGGTTAACGGGTGTTTACCTAGTGATTAATGAGTATCGTACCCGTTTTAATTGAGTTCGGGACCGGAAACGTATATATATCACGTTATTAGTTTCTTTCTTCCATTCTTCACCAAAAACTCAGATTGTGTGAGTGTGTGTGCTTGTATCCAGCTGAGAAACGGAGAGGGGATCAGATTGAAGAAGTTCAGAAGCAACCAAAGTAAGGAGCAGCATCACCATCATCATCCCTTTCAACTTGGAGCTCAAATTCGAGAAGGAAAGAACGTGTTAAGGTTAGTAATTCACGTTCAATTCAGTTAGAATGATGTGTTAAGTAATTAGTAGGTGTTGGGGTTGAATTATAACCCCTCAGAAGTGTAAAAACGGGTTAAATTATGATTCCCGTAGCTGTATGAAAAACAGAGCATGAACTGCTCTGTTCGTCGCCGCATCGCGGCCGAACTCCCCTGGTCGCGCCCGCGATCAGGGTGAGGCGGTTAAGGGTGGTCGCTGGTAGTGGAACGCGACCGAGATGTTAGTCGCGGGTCGGACGAGCACGGGCGTGCTCAGATGAGCCCGGCCGCGACGAGAGGGGCAGCGCGGAGTCATCGCGTCCGAGATGACTGGCCGCGACGAGGAGCCCGCGACCACGATCACGGCCGCGCTCCTGGCCGCGCTCGTGTGTCTTGGCTTGTTGATTCATGTTGAGCTAGGGAGTCTAGTAGTGTAGTCGTTATGAATTCCGTAGCTAGTCGTTACAGTGTAGTTGTATTTATTGTTGCCAGGGTTCGTAGCTAGACCTGGGACTTGTAGATACTGTCGTTGATAGCGGGACTGTAGTCGTGCTTCAAGTGAGTTACTTACTTGTTGTTTATTATCCGGGTCCGATGTGGATCCTTTTATACGTTGACATTTGTTAGCACAGAGCAGAGTTCGTGGATCACGCGTATAGTCGTTGATACGCAGAGTAGAGAGGGCTGTTGGGTCATTCCCAACTCAGTGGACCTGACAACCCACTACTTTGTGGAGTGGGCTATGCAGGCTGTGCCGGGTCGCTCCCGATGAGGCGTCGGGCCGTTGATGCCGGCCGCATGTAGAGTTGTTTACCAGTTGTTACGTTGTGCTAACTATTTTATAAACTGTTTTAAAGTTGTTTATAGTAACTCACCAGCTTTCCGCTGACTGTTGTTTTAACCGTGGATCTCAGGTACGAGGACTGAGGCTAGGGATACAGCGGGCAGTAGCTGAGACCCGCCGCGTGGACAGTAGTTAGTGACTACTTTCGTAAGTAGTCTTGATGTTTTGTGGTTTGGCTTATTAGCCAGTGATTTATGGATGACTGTAACATTTACTTATGTCGTGGTTGCCGGACTTTGTTGACG
The DNA here is from genome assembly GCA_020465985.1 of Centrapalus pauciflorus. Classification (NCBI taxonomy): domain Eukaryota; kingdom Viridiplantae; phylum Streptophyta; class Magnoliopsida; order Asterales; family Asteraceae; genus Centrapalus; species Centrapalus pauciflorus. Next base: position 5,556 of record JAANYP010008043.1, on the reverse strand, counting down.
GGGGTTGGTTCCCGTCCTGTGTTACTTATGTCCGATGTTGATATTTAGTAGTAATTAGTTGTTTAACCCTTGATGACGTTGCTTATGATTTGATGACGTGGACTGTGAGTCCTATGTGGCATTAGTCGAAAAAAGTAGGGTGTTACAGCTATTAATTAAATAATAAGTTTTTTAGCATTTAACTTTGTTTGTGAAACTTATAAAATTGCCAAAAATGACATTTTATGTATTAGTATTTTTTAAATTTATTTAACTTCTATTTAACTTATAACTATATTTTTATTTATAATTACTGATCATTGAATATTAAAAATTGTTTTTTCCTATTTCACAATCTGCTACCTTTGCATGTGGGAGAGATGAGTATGGATGAAATAAAGCTTCCATCAAGTTTTTTTTTAAAAGACAAGCGATAAATTTTTGTTACAGGGCATGCACGATGGTCGACCGCACATGGCCTCTAATTTTATAAGGCATCGTAGTCCCGAAAGGAGATCAGACTTTAAGACTCAAAAAATTCGAAGAAAGTACTTGGCCATACAATTAGAAAATATTTGAAAAGTGAAACTTATATACTTGTTCAAACTTTCTTTCATTTTCTATGTGGATCAATATCATGTCGTGTATTTTAAATGATTTACTTTGATTATTAATTTTTTATTTGTTTTAGACTAATTATATTAAAAGTATTATGAAATACAATATGAATCCATTTATAGTATTTTGTCTTTCATAAATATCTACTTTACCTATTAAAATTTAGTATTTACATGACTAATTTACTATTTAAATTTTTTTGTGTATTAAAGTCTGTTTTGTAATTATGTGCACAATGCCTTCGAAATCGATGAGAGAACCAACTATAATTATAATGGTCATACATGTATTAAATGCTGGTTAATAATGCTCCAAATTGGAGCTGTGGAAAAGTAGCGCTAGAATTAACAGATATGACAGATAATAGATTTTTAATATATTTCATCCATAAATTAGTTTTAGTTTTTTATCGTTATAATAACACAATAATCTAATAATTTTGCTTTGAATGTAACACGAAACACCCATTTTTAGTTGACAACCAAACCAAATTACAGTTATAAATTCTAATCCCAATACATGATATATGTGTTTTTGTCTATGCATATTAAAAAACCTTAAAATTGTATCATGTAAAAATCATAATGATGATGAAAAGTTGAAAACAATAATTCTTTTCCATCACGTGATAGTGAAAATTTCACATAATGATTTTTGTTTATTTGTTTTGTTCCATACCCAACTTTGATAGGGGTTTGTAAATGTAAAAGATAAAACGAACATATATCGAAAGCTCAATATATGTAATAGAAAATCTAACCGCATGGTAATAATAATTTTCCAGTTCAATCCGTTCTGATCCTCTTAGGTTCCACGACACTTTCACAATTTTAATCGACTTTTACAATAGATAAAAACTACAAAATTAAACTTTATCATAATCTCAAGAAAATTGAAACCAATAATCGAATCATATTGTATTTAGTTAAGTTTTGATACGTTTTTTGTTTCACAACATGGTCTCCTTTTTGAACACCCTGTACTGGATAAACATGATGATTTTTTTAATGCATCGTGATACTCAATTCTTACTCTAACTAGTTCATATCGTACGTGAATTAAAATCCATTTTATTTCTCAATTCGATCATCATATGCTAAGTTTTCAAACGTTTTTTTTACCTCAATAAGTTTACAAAGTTCATATATATATAGTCCTTTTGACACATTAACGAAATTTATAACTTAGAAAAGTATATTGCCTGAATTAATATCGGTTTCTGATAACATAGAATTACATATATTGACTAGACTTAATTAATATTGATTGGAACTTCGACCAACCCATGGGTTTTAGGTTCGTTATTTAACGAGACAAAGACGCGAGAGTCTGTCAAAGAATCCCCAGCACTGACCAGACCAGCTGACCGCTGACCCCTTTGTCCCAAAACCCCTTTCATCACTCCCAATTACACACAGACACACACACTCTCTCTCTCTCTAAAAATCAAATCTTTTTAAAGACCCGCTGTGTATTTCAGTGTTCTTGAGAAATTCTGGTTCATGGGTGAAACAAGTAATGTCCGCCATTGGAGGTTCTTCCCACCTTCTGAAGCTCCATCGCTTCAACAACACAGAGATGAGAGCTGGCAGACGCATTTTGATGATAATAATAAGTCTGTAAATGCAATCTCTTTTGGGTTTGTTGCTACTGCAATTTTGATCTCTATGTTTCTTGTTATGGCCATTTTTGAGAGGTTTTTGATGACTACGTCGCCGCCGTTGACTTCTTCCGATGGTGGTGGTGGACGGAATTCCGCCGGAGATGTTGAGTCTCAGACGGCTTTAGGTTTCAATTCTAAACATGGTCGTTCACCTCCCAAGGTTAGTAATTTCCTCGTAAACTATCATTATTGCCTAATCGTTTTAAATGCAAAATAATAGCAAATTATTATTATTATTATTATTATTATTTAGCTTTTTAATAGTATACTCTAGCTCATCATTATTATTTAGATAATGTTTAATAATTATTATATACATAAATGGTTTAATTGATTAAAATAAATTAATTATGGGTGTTGTTGCTCCAATTTATTAAACCTCAAGAATAAAACTTTGAAAATATAATCACTTTTTAATAGGAATTAATAATATTTGTTACATTCCTTTATTTACTTATTATTATTATTATTTTAACTTTTCGTAAATGAGAACTGGTTTGGTAATTTATTCACTTTTTTTTTTTTCTGGGACTTGTTTTGTAGTCTGAAATAATATGTGCAGATTATGATGATTGACATCTGACATAAAGTTGATTGCTTTTTTCCTTTTATTATTTTCGAAACTCTGGTGTTGGATTTATGATTACCCCATTTGAATTTATTGCCATATACGTTAAATTTGGATAATGTAAATTTTTGAAAAGAATAATCCACTCTTTGCTTTGCTAATCATAGAGTGAAACTAATGGAGCGTCTGGTTTGTTAAATGATTTAAAATTAGGTATGTATATCGGTATATGTATAGACGGACCTAGGTGAGAACAAAGGGTAGCTCGTGCAACGGCCCCTCTCAAATAACCTTATTTTGTATTGAAAATTTTGTAAAAATTTATATGTGCGACCAGTGAATTTTTATGTGTGCAACTTATAGGGTATGTTTGGCAAAACTAGCTGTAGCTTTGTGTTTTTAAAAGAGGTAGAGCTTTTAGTAGCTGAAACTTTTTAAAAGAGCTGGAGCTTTTAGTTTTATAATGTGTTTGGGAAAAGTAGCTGTAGCTGTAATTTTTAGTATTAAATTACGTAAAAGGACATTAATATTAATTAAAAGGGATAGTTTATAATTAATAGGAGGGTAAAAAAGTAAATATGCATGACTAAAAGCTCCAGAGCTTTCTAAAAGCTACTTCCACTAGCTTTTTATAAAAGAGCTTATTTTTTAGAAAATGAAAGTTCTAATTTCCTTCCAAACAAAGCTTTTATTTTTTAGTAGAGCTTATTAAAAATAAAAGCTCTTGAAAGCTTCTAAAAGCCCCCTACCAAACATGGCCATAGTATTAAAAAAAACTTTATGTTTGCAATGTTATTTAAAAGAATTTTGGTACCTCAAAAAAATTGATTATCAATAAATCAACAATATCCAATCATATTTCAAAAATTAAAACATAATAAATCCAATACTAATTTTTAAACTCATTAACCCGATAATCTTTTTAAACCCAATATAAATTTTATCCCAATTTCAAACCAAATAATAGTTTTACTTTAAAATCTCAATTCCTTTTCCTAATCTTTTATCTTTATGCGTTCTAGTATTATACTATTCTTTGAATATTTGATCCTCATTGCTTGAAATTAGGGTTAATTGTGAATTTGTGATTTGCGTTGAACCAAGTTTATGTGTTTTAGTTTTTAATTTCTTTGATTGAAAGTTTAAAGTTTGTGTAATTAATCAATTTTGTGATGTCTAATAAAAATTTGAAAGTTGAAACTGATTTGTGATATGTTTTGTGTTTTTAGTTTCTTTAAATGTTAATTTGTAATATAGGGTTGGGTTTAAAGTTCAAAGTTTATGTAAACTAGGGTTTGAAGTTTAATTGTGATTTGTCATTTGTGTTTTTAGTTTATTTAATTGTTATTTGTAGGATTAATGGACAAAGTTTTCAAAAGAAAGTTAACGGAAAGCGGTAGTAACAACGTTCAATATTTAAAAGTTAGTAGAACGACACAACTTAAATTTTGGTATGTTGATCTGACCCGACTAAAATAATCAATTTAAATTTTGAACCGTGAACGCGAGAAAAATTTGTGCAATGGGTCCCCTCGTTGGCTGTGTCCGCCACTATGTATATGGGTATGTGTTTGCAAGAAATAAATGAAAGAATAAGCGGAGAGAGAAAAACCATGAGCATGGATATGTTTGAGTTTTTTGTAATCATTTTCAAATATTTGATAATCATATTTTAAACAAACAATATCAATGAAACTCAAACACATTCATTTTGTTTAAAACCATCAAACAAACACACCCTAAGTGTATTTTTTTTGGTGTTCTTTATTAGTATTGTATTTAAGTTTTTTAACTTTTAAATTTTTTAAGTTTCTTTTAAAAAATTTATTTCTAAATTTATATATATATTCAATATGATTTGAAATTTAATTTTACGTGAAAATATAATGTTCATATATACTTTATAATAAATAAAATGTTAGAAATATGATTTTTTTTTAATATTGTATTGTGTTTACTTTTTAAATATTTAATATTGTTTATATGCTTTTTATTTTAGTTTAATATATATTAATAAGTTTATAAATAAATTATATATTTTTTAATTAAATATATATGATATAAATTTGGATGTAGATTTAAATCCTATCTATTTATTAATATTCAAAGATATAAGAAATAATATATTGTATTTATATTTTATAGAGTAAATTACATAAATGGTCCCTGTGGTTTATAGCATATTACGGTTTTGGTCCTTAACTTTTCAAAATTACATAGACAGTCACTAAAATAAGATTTTGTTGCATGGATGGTCCTTAAAATGGATGTCCGTTTACTTTCACCGTTTTCTTCAATATTGGTAAGGGTAATCCCGTCTTTTTACCCTTCTCTCTCCTTGACTTTCTGGGTTTAGGGTTGTTAAGATCCCTCTCAGAATGTCTTTTAACTTGTGTATTGCCACAAGAATTATCTACCAACAAGTGTTCATCTTGAGCCCGACTAGCCTCTGAAAAAGAAACCACAGCAATATCATCCTTTGTATGACCATCTTTACCCTCTTTATCCTCAACAGGCTCGAGTGCAACACATTCACAACTATGTCAATCTACTGGTTCTGAACCAAGGCCCTTTCTCAAATCAGAAAGTGAATTCCCACTCTTGCCATCTGCAGCAGACTGTACTTTGTTATCCAGATCACCATCGACATCAACAGAACCTTCTACAAGGGATGCAGATGGGATGGAAGCATTGCAGGCCGGATTCACAATTTCCGGTAGCAGCACTT
>JAANYP010008042.1:0-45843 GCA_020465985.1 Centrapalus pauciflorus | reverse complement strand
GTAAGGGACAGATTGCATTACTTACTTGCATATGTTTCAGTACTTATTGAAGATTGTTACAGACTTGTATGGAAACATCGGCTGCTTCTTGTTCCGTGATTACTTAATTGTATCTTAGGAACGTATGATAGACACTGCTAAAACTGGACAACTACTGCTGCATAATCTTTGATTACTTGGATTGCTCAGGACAGGTGTGAGTGACAGATTTCATTACTTACTTGCATATGTTTCGGTACTTATTGGTGATTGTTACTGACTTATATGGAAACATCTGTTGCTGCTTATTCCTTCATTACTTAATTGTATGTTAGGAACGTATGATAGACAATGCTGAAACTGGATAACTGCTGCTGCATGTTCCTTGATTACTTGGATTGCTCATGACAGGTGTGAGTGACAGATTCCGTTACTTACTTGCATTTGTTTTGGTACTTATTGGTGACTGTTACTGACTTTTATGGAAACATCTGTTGCTTCTTGTTCTTTGATTACTTAATTGTATGTTAGGAACGTATGATAGACACTGCTGAAACTGGACAACTGCTGCTGCATGTTCCTTGATTACTTGCATTGATCAGTACCGGTGTGAGTGACAGATTACATTACTTACTTGCATATGTTTCGGTACTTTTTGGTGATTGTTCCTGACTTGTATGGAAACATCTGCTGCTGCATGTTCCTTGATAACTTGCATTGCTCAGGACCGCTGTGATCGACAGATTGCATTACTTACTTGCATATGTTTTGGTACTTGTTGCTGATTGTTACCGACTTGTATCGAAACATCTGCTGCTTCTTGTTCCTTGATTACTTAATTATATGTTAAGAACGTATGATAGACACTGCTGAAACTGGACAACTGCTGTTGCATGTTCCTTGATTGCTTGCATTGCTCAGGACCGCTGTATGTGACAGATTGCTTCACTTACTTGCATACGTTTCAGTACACATTGGTGATTGTTACTGACTTGTATGGAAACATCTGCTGCTGCTTGTTCCTTGATTACTTAATTGTATGTTAGGAACGTATGATAGACACTACTTAAACTGGGCTACTGCTGCTGCATGTTCCTTGATTACTTGAATTGCTCAGGACCAGTGTGAGTGACAGATTACATTACTTACATGCATATGTTTCGGTACTTATTGGTGATTGTTACTGACTTGTATGGAAACATCTGCTGCTGCATGTTCCTTAATTACTTGCATTGCTCAGGACCGGTGTAAGGGACAGATTGCATTACTTACTTGCATATGTTTCGGTACTTATTGATGATTGTTACAGACTTGTATGGAAACATCGGCTGCTGCTTGTTCCGTGATTACTTAATTGTATGTTAGGAACGTATGATAGACACTGCTAAGACTGGACAACTGCTGCTGCATAATCCTTGATTACTTGGATTGCTCAGGACAGGTGTGAGTGACAGATTTCATTACTTACTTGCATATGTTTCGGTACTAATTGGTGATTGTTACTGACTTATATGGAAACATCTGTTGCTGCTTGTTCCTTCATTACTTAATTGTATGTTAGGAACGTATGATAGACAATGCTGAAACTTGATAACTGCTGCTGCATGTTCCTTGATTACTTGGATTGCTCATGACAGGTGTGAGTGACAGATTCCATTACTTACTTGCATTGGTTTTGGTACTTATTGGTGACTGTTACTGACTTGTATGGAAACATCTGTTGCTTCTTGTTCCTTGATTACTTAATTGTATGTTAGGAACGTATGAAAGACACTGCTGAAACCGGACAACTGCTGCTGCATGTTCCTTGATTACTTGAATTGTTCAGGGTAGGTGTGAGTGAAAGATTACAATACTTACTTGCATATGTTTTGGTACTTATTGGTGATTGTTACTGATTTGTATGGAAACATCTGTTGCTGCTTGTTCCTTGATTACATAATTGTATGTTAGGAACGTATGATAGACACTGCTGAAACTGGACTACTACTGTTGCATGTTCCTTGATTACTTGCATTGCTCAGGACAGCTGTGAGTGACAGATTGCATTACTTACTTGCATATGTTTCGGTACTTATTGGTGATTGTTACTGACTTGTATGGAAACATCTGCTGATGCTTGTTCCTTGTTTACTTAATTGTATGTTAGGAACGTATGATAGACATTGCTGAAACTGGACAACTGCTGCATGTTCCTTGATTACTTGGATTGTTCAGGACAGGTGTGAGTGACAGATTCCATTACTTACTTGCATATGTTTTGGTACTTATTGGTGATTGTTACTGACTTGTATGGAACCGTCAGTTGCTTCTTGTTCCTTGATTACATAATTGTATTTTAGGAACGTATGATAGACACTGCTGAAACTGGACTACTACTGCTGCATGTTCCTTGATTACTTGGATTGCTCAGGACCGGTGTGAGTGACAGATTACATTACTTACTGGCATATGTTTCGGTACTTATTGGTGATTGTTACTAACTTGTATCGAAACATCTGCTGCTGCATGTTCCTGGATAACTTGCATTGCTCAGGACCGCTGTGATCGACAGATTGCATTACTTACTTGCATATGTTTTGGTACTTGTTGGTGATTGTTACCGACTTGTATCGAAACATCTTCTGCTTCTTGTTCCTTGATTACTTAATTATATGTTAGGAACGTATGATAGACACTGCTGAAACTGGACAACTGCTGTTGCATGTTCATTGATTACTTGCATTGCTCAGGACCGCTGTATGTGACAGATTGCATTACTTACTTGCATACGTTTCAGTACATATTGGTGATTGTTATTGACTTGTATGGAAACATCTGCTGCTGCTTGTTCCTTGATTACTTAATTGTATGTTAGGAACGTATGATAGACACTGCTTAAACTGGACTACTGCTGCTGCATGTTCCTTGATTACTTGGATTGCTCAGGACCGGTGTGAGTGACAGATTACATTACTTACTTGCATATGTTTCGGTACTTATTGGTGATTGTTACTGACTTGTATGGAAACATCTGCTGCTGCATGTTCCTTGATTACTTGGATTGTTCAGGACAGGTGTGAGTGACAGATTCCATTACTTACTTGCATATGTTTTGGTACTTATTGGTGATTGTTACTGACTTGTATGGAACCGTCAGTTGCTTCTTGTTCCTTGATTACATAATTGTATGTTAGGAACGTATGATAGACACTGCTGAAACTGGACTACCACTGCTGCATCTTCCTTGATTACTTGCATTGCTCAGGATCGCTGTGAGTGACATATTGCATTACTTACTTGCATATGTTTCAGTACTTATTGGTGATTGTTACCGACTTGTATGGAATCATCTGTTGCTGCTTGTTCCTTCATTACTTAATTGTATGTTAGGAACGTATGATAGACAATGTTGGTACTTATTGGTGATTGATACTGACTTGTATGGAACCGTCAGTTGCTTCTTGTTCCTTGATTACATAATTGTATGTTAGGAACGTATGATAGACACTGCTTAAACTGGACTACTGCTGCTGCATGTTCCTTGATTACTTGGATTGCTCAGGACCGGTGTGAGTGACAGATTACATTACTTACTGGCATATGTTTCGGTACTTATTGGTGATTGTTACTAACTTGTATCGAAACATCTGCTGCTGCATGTTACTTGATAACTTGCATTGCTCAGGACCGCTGTGATCGACAGATTGCATTACTTACATGCATATGTTTTGGTACTTGTTGGTGATTGTTACCGACTTGTATCGAAACATCTTCTGCTTCTTGTTCCTTGATTACTTAATTATATGTTAGGAACGTATGATAGACACTGCTGAAACTGGACAACTGCTGTTGCATGTTCATTGATTACTTGCATTGCTCAGGACCGCTGTATGTGACAGATTGCATTACTTACTTGCATACGTTTCAGTACATATTGGTGATTGTTACTGACTTGTATGGAAACATCTGCTGCTGCTTGTTCCTTGATTACTTGATTGTATGTTAGGAACGTATGATAGACACTGCTTAAACTGGACTACTGCTGCTGCATGTTCCTTGATTACTTGGATTGCTCAGGACCGGTGTGAGTGACAGATTACATTACTTACTTGCATATGTTTCGGTACTTATTGGTGATTGTTACTGACTTGTATGGAAACATCTGCTGCTGCATGTTCCTTGATTACTTGGATTGTTCAGGACAGGTGTGAGTGACAGATTCCATTACTTACTTGCATATGTTTTGGTACTTATTGGTGATTGTTACTGACTTGTATGGAACCGTCAGTTGCTTCTTGTTCCTTGATTACATAATTGTATGTTAGGAACGTATGATAGACACTGCTGAAACTGGACTACTACTGCTGCATCTTCCTTGATTACTTGCATTGCTCAGGATCGCTGTGAGTGACATATTGCATTACTTACTTGCATATGTTTCAGTACTTATTGGTGATTGTTACCGACTTGTATGGAATCATCTGTTGCTGCTTGTTCCTTCATTACTTAATTGTATGTTAGGAACGTATGATAGACAATGTTGGTACTTATTGGTGATTGTTACTGACTTGTATGGAACCGTCAGTTGCTTCTTGTTCCTTGATTACATAATTGTATGTTAGGAACGTATGATAGACACTACTTAAACTGGACTACTGCTGCTGCATGTTCCTTGATTACTTGGATTGCTCAGGACCGGTGTGAGTGACAGATTACATTACTTACTGGCATATGTTTCGGTACTTATTGGTGATTGTTACTAACTTGTATCGAAACATCTGCTGCTGCATGTTACTTGATAACTTGCATTGCTCAGGACCGCTGTGATCGACAGATTGCATTACTTACTTGCATATGTTTTGGTACTTGTTGGTGATTGTTACCGACTTGTATCGAAACATCTTCTGCTTCTTGTTCCTTGATTACTTAATTATATGTTAGGAACGTATGATAGACACTGCTGAAACTGGACAACTGCTGTTGCATGTTCATTGATTACTTGCATTGCTCAGGACCGCTGTATGTGACAGATTGCATTACTTACTTGCATACGTTTCAGTACATATTGGTGATTGTTACTGACTTGTATGGAAACATCTGCTGCTGCTTGTTCCTTGATTACTTAATTGTATGTTAGGAACGTATGATAGACACTGCTTAAACTGGACTACTGCTGCTGCATGTTCCTTGATTACTTGGATTGCTCAGGACCGGTGTGAGTGACAGATTACATTACTTACTTGCATATGTTTCGGTACTTATTGGTGATTGTTACTGACTTGTATGGAAACATCTGCTGCAGCATGTTCCTTGATTACTTGCATTGCTCAGGACCGGTGTAAGGGACAGATTGCATTACTTACTTGCATATGTTTTGGTACTTATTGATGATTGTTACAGACTTGTATGGAAACATCAGATGCTGCTTGTTCCGTGATTTCTTAATTGTATGTTAGGAACGTATGATAGACACTGCTAAAACTGGACAACTGCTGCTGCATAATCCTTGATTACTTGGATTGCTCAGGACAGGTGTGAGTGACAGATTTCATTACTTACTTGCGTATGTTTCGGTACTTATTGGTGATTGTTACTGACTTATATGGAAACATCTGTTGCTGCTTGTTCCTTCATTACTTAATTGTATGTTAGGAACGTATGATAGACAATGCTGAAACTGGATAACTGCTGCTGCATGTTCCTTGATTACTTGGATTGCGCATGACAGGTGTGAGTGACAGATTCCATTACTTACTTGCATTTGTTTTGGAACTTATTGGTGACTGTTACTGACTTGTATGGAAACATCTGTTGCTTCTTGTTCCTTGATTACTTAATTGTAAGTTAGGAACGTATGAAAGACACTGCTGAAACTGGACAACTGCTGCTGCATGTTCCTTGATTACTTGGATTGCTCAGGACAGGTGTGAGTGACAGATTTCATTACTTACTTGCATATGTTTCGGTACTTATTGATGATTGTTACAGACTTGTATGGAAACATCGGATGCTGCTTGTTCTGTGATTACTTAATTGTAAGTTAGGAACGTATAATAGACACTGCTAAAACTGGACAACTGCTGCTGCATAATCCTTGATTACTTGGATTGCTCAGGACAGGTGTGAGTGACAGATTTCATTACTTACTTGCATATGTTTCGGTACTTATTGGTGATTGTAACTGACTTATATGGAAACATCTGTCGCTGCTTGTTCCTTCATTACTTAATTGTATGTTAGGAACGTATGATAGACAATGCTGAAACTGGATAACTGCTGCTGCATGTTCCTTGATTACTTGGATTGCTCATGACAGGTGTGAGTGAAAGATTCCATTACTTACTTGCATTTGTTTTGGTACTTATTGGAGACTGTTACTGACTTGTATGGAAACATCTGTTGCTTCTTGTTCCTTGATTACTTAATTGTATGTTAGGAACGTACGGAAGACACTGCTGAAACTGGACAACTGCTGCTGCATGTTCCTTGATTACTTGGATTGCTCATGACAGGTGTGAGTGACAGATTCCATTACTTACTTGCATTTGTTTTGGAACTTATTGGTGACTGTTACTGACTTGTATGGAAACATCTGTTGCTTCTTGTTCCTTGATTACTTAATTGTATGTTAGGAACGTATGAAAGACACTGCTGAAACTGGACAACTGCTGCTGCATGTTCCTTGATTACTTGGATTGCTCAGGATAGGTGTAACTGACAGATTTCATTACTTACTTGCATATGTTTCGGTACTTATTTATGATTGTTACAGACTTGTATGGAAACATCGGATGCTGCTTGTTCCGTGATTACTTAATTGTATGTTAGGAACGTATAATAGACACTGCTAAAACTGGACAACTGCTGCTGCATAATCCTTGATTACTTGGATTGCTCAGGACAGGTGTGAGTACCAGATTTCATTACTTACTTGCATATGTTTCGGTACTTATTGATGATTGTTACAGACTTGTATGGAAACATCTGTCGCTGCTTGTTCCTTCATTACTTAATTGTATGTTAGGAACGTATGATAGACAATGCTGAAACTGGATAACTGCTGCTGCATGTTCCTTGATTACTTGGATTGCTCATGACAGGTGTGAGTGACAGATTCCATTACTTACTTGCATTTGTTTTGGTACTTATTGGTGACTGTTACTGACTTGTATGGAAACATCTGTTGCTTCTTGTTCCTTGATTACTTAATTGTATGTTAGGAACGTATGGAAGACACTGCTGAAACTGGACAACTGCTGCTGCATGTTTCTTGATTACTTGGATTGCTCATGACAGGTGTGAGTGACAGATTCCATTACTTACTTGCATTTGTTTTGGAACTTATTGGTGACTGTTACTGACTTGTATGGAAACATCTGTTGCTTCTTGTTCCTTGATTACTTAATTGTATGTTAGGAACGTATGGAAGACACTGCTGAAACTGGACAACTGCTGCTGCATGTTCCTTGATTACTTGGATTGCTCATGACAGGTGTGAGTGACAGATTCCATTACTTACTTGCATTTGTTTTGGAACTTATTGGTGACTGTTACTGACTTGTATGGAAACATCTGTTGCTTCTTGTTCCTTGATTACTTAATTGTATGTTAGGAACGTATGAAAGACACAGCTGAAACTGGACAACTTCTGCTGCATGTTCCTTGATTACTTGGATTGCTCAGGACAGGTGTAAGTGACAGATTTCATTACTTACTTGCATATGTTTTGGTACTTATTGATGATTGTTACAGACTTGTATGGAAACATCGGATGCTGCTTGTTCCGTGATTACTTAATTGTATGTTAGGAACGTATAATAGACACTGCTAAAACTGGACAACTGCTGCTGCATAATCCTTGATTACTTGGATTGCTCAGGACAGGTGTGAGTGACAGATTTCATTACTTACTTGCATATGTTTCGGTACTTATTGGTGATTGTTACTGACTTGTATGGAAACATCTGCTGCTGTTTGTTCCTTTATTACTTAATTGTATGTTAGGAACGTATGATAGACACCGCTTAAACTGGACTACTGCTGCTGCATGTTCCTTGATTACTTGGATTGCTCAGGACCGGTGTGAGTGACAGATTACATTACTTACTTGCATATGTTTCGGTACTTATTGGTGATTGTTACTGACTTGTATGGAAACATCTGCTGCTGCATGTTCCTTGATTACTTGCATTGCTCAGGACCGGTGTAAGGGACAGATTGCATTACTTACGTGCATATGTTTTGGTACTTATTGATGATTGTTACAGACTTGTATGGAAACATCAGATGCTGCTTGTTCCGTGATTTCTTAATTGTATGTTAGGAACGTATGATAGACACTGCTAAAACTGGACAACTGCTGCTGCATAATCCTTGATTACTTGGATTGCTCAGGACAGGTGTGAGTGACAGATTTCATTACTTACTTGCGTATGTTTCGGTACTTATTGGTGATTGTTACTGACTTATATGGAAACATCTGTTGCTGCTTGTTCCTTCATTACTTAATTGTATGTTAGGAACGTATGATAGACAATGCTGAAACTGGATAACTGCTGCTGCATGTTCCGTGATTACTTGGATTGCGCATGACAGGTGTGAGTGACAGATTCCATTACTTACTTGCATTTGTTTTGGAACTTATTGGTGACTGTTACTGACTTGTATGGAAACATCTGTTGCTTCTTGTTCCTTGATTACTTAATTGTAAGTTAGGAACGTATGAAAGACACTGCTGAAACTGGACAACTGCTGCTGCATGTTCCTTGATTACTTGGATTGCTCAGGACAGGTGTGAGTGACAGATTTCATTACTTACTTGCATATGTTTCGGTACTTATTGATGATTGTTACAGACTTGTATGGAAACATCGGATGCTGCTTGTTCTGTGATTACTTAATTGTATGTTAGGAACGTATAATAGACACTGCTAAAACTGGACAACTGCTGCTGCATAATCCTTGATTACTTGGATTGCTCAGGACAGGTGTGAGTGACAGATTTCATTACTTACTTGCATATGTTTCGGTACTTATTGGTGATTGTTACTGACTTATATGGAAACATCTGTCGCTGCTTGTTCCTTCATTACTTAATTGTATGTTAGGAACGTATGATAGACAATGCTGAAACTGGATAACTGCTGCTGCATGTTCCTTGATTACTTGGATTGCTCATGACAGGTGTGAGTGACAGATTCCATTACTTACTTGCATTTGTTTTGGTACTTATTGGTGACTGTTACTGACTTGTATGGAAACATTTGTTGCTTCTTGTTCCTTGATTACTTAATTGTAAGTTAGGAACGTATGAAAGACACTGCTGAAACTGGACAACTGCTGCTGCATGTTCCTTGATTACTTGGATTGCTCAGGACAGGTGTGAGTGACAGATTTCATTACTTACTTGCATATGTTTTGGTACTTATTGATGATTGTTACAGACTTGTATGGAAACATCGGATGCTGCTTGTTCTGTGATTACTTAATTGTATGTTAGGAACGTATAATAGACACTGCTAAAACTGGACAACTGCTGCTGCATAATCCTTGATTACTTGGATTGCTCAGGACAGGTGTGAGTGACAGATTTCATTACTTACTTGCATATGTTTCGGTACTTATTGGTGATTGTTACTGACTTATATGGAAACATCTGTCGCTGCTTGTTCCTTCATTACTTAATTGTATGTTAGGAACGTATGATAGACAATGCTGAAACTGGATAACTGCTGCTGCATGTTCCTTGATTACTTGGATTGCTCATGACAGGTGTGAGTGACAGATTCCATTACTTACTTGCATTTGTTTTGGTACTTATTGGAGACTGTTACTGACTTGTATGGAAACATCTGTTGCTTCTTGTTCCTTGATTACTTAATTGTATGTTAGGAACGTACGGAAGACACTGCTGAAACTGGACAACTGCTGCTGCATGTTCCTTGATTACTTGGATTGCTCATGACAGGTGTGAGTGACAGATTCCATTACTTACTTGCATTTGTTTTGGAACTTATTGGTGACTGTTACTGACTTGTATGGAAACATCTGTTGCTTCTTGTTCCTTGATTACTTAATTGTATGTTAGGAACGTATGAAAGACACTGCTGAAACTGGACAACTGCTGCTGCATGTTCCTTGATTACTTGGATTGCTCTGGATAGGTGTAACTGACAGATTTCATTACTTACTTGCATATGTTTCGGTACTTATTTATGATTGTTACAGACTTGTATGGAAACATCGGATGCTGCTTGTTCCGTGATTACTTAATTGTATGTTAGGAACGTATAATAGACACTGCTAAAACTGGACAACTGCTGCTGCATAATCCTTGATTACTTGGATTGCTCAGGACAGGTGTGAGTGACAGATTTCATTACTTACTTGCATATGTTTCGGACTTATTGATGATTGTTACAGACTTGTATGGAAACATCTGTCGCTGCTTGTTCCTTCATTACTTAATTGTATGTTAGGAACGTATGATAGACAATGCTGAAACTGGATAACTGCTGCTGCATGTTCCTTGATTACTTGGATTGCTCATGACAGGTGTGAGTGACAGATTCCATTACTTACTTGCATTTGTTTTGGTACTTATTGGTGACTGTTACTGACTTGTATGGAAACATCTGTTGCTTCTTGTTCCTTGATTACTTAATTGTATGTTAGGAACGTATGGAAGACACTGCTGAAACTGGACAACTGCTGCTGCATGTTCCTTGATTACTTGGATTGCTCATGACAGGTGTGAGTGACAGATTCCATTACTTACTTGCATTTGTTTTGGAACTTATTGGTGACTGTTACTGACTTGTATGGAAACATCTGTTGCTTCTTGTTCCTTGATTACTTAATTGTATGTTAGGAACGTATGGAAGACACTGCTGAAACTGGACAACTGCTGCTGCATGTTCCTTGATTACTTGGATTGCTCATGACAGGTGTGAGTGACAGATTCTATTACTTACTTGCATTTGTTTTGGAACTTATTGGTGACTGTTACTGACTTGTATGGAAACATCTGTTGCTTCTTGTTCCTTGATTACTTAATTGTATGTTAGGAACGTATGAAAGACACAGCTGAAACTGGAGAACTGCTGCTGCATGTTCCTTGATTACTTGGATTGCTCAGGACAGGTGTAAGTGACAGATTTCATTACTTACTTGCATATGTTTTGGTACTTATTGATGATTGTTACAGACTTGTATGGAAACATCGGATGCTGCTTGTTCCGTGATTACTTAATTGTATGTTAGGAACGTATAATAGACACTGCTAAAACTGGACAACTGCTGCTGCATAATCCTTGATTACTTGGATTGCTCAGGACAGGTGTGAGTGACAGATTTCATTACTTACTTGCATATGTTTCGGTACTTATTGGTGATTGTTACTGACTTGTATGGAAACATCTGCTGCTGTTTGTTCCTTTATTACTTAATTGTATGTTAGGAACGTATGATAGACACCGCTAAAACTGGACAACTGCTGCTGCATGTTCCTTGATTACTTGGATTGCTCATGACATGTGTGAGTGACAGATTCCATTACTTACTTGCATATGTTTTGGTGCTTATTGGTGACTGTTACTAACTTGCATAGAAACATCTGTTGCTGCTTGTTCCTTGATTACTTAATTGGATGTTTGGAACGTATGATAGACACTGCTGAAACTGGACAACCGCTGCTACATGTTCCTTGATTACTTGCATTGATCAGGACCGCTATAAGGGACAGATTGCATTACTTACTTGCATATGTTTCGGTACTTATTGGTGATTGTTACAGACTTGTATGGAAACATCGGTTGCTGCTTGTTCCTTGATTACTTAATTGTATGTTAGGAACGTATGATAGACACTGCTGAAAGTGGACTACTGCTACTGCATGTTCCTTGATTACTTGCATTGCTCAGGACCGCTGTGATTGACAGATTGCATTACTTACTTGCATACGTTTCAGTACTTATTGGTGATTGTTACTGACTTGTTTGAAATCATCGTCTGTTGCTTGTTCCTTCATTACTTAATTATATGTTAGGAACGTTTGATAAACACTGCTAAAACTGGACAACTGCTGCTGCATAATCCTTGATTACTTGGATTGCTCAGGGTAGGTGTGAGTGACAGATTTCATTATTTACTTGCATATGTTTTGGTACTTATTGGTGATTGTTACTGACTTGTATGGAAACGTTAGTTGCTGCTTGTTCCTTGATTACAAAATTGTATGTTAGGAACGTACGATAGACACTGCTGAAACTGGACTACTACTGATGCATGTTCATTGATTACCTGCATTGCTCAGGACCGCTGTGAGTGACAGATTGCATTACTTACTTGCATATGTTTCGGTACTTATTGGTGATTGTTACTGACTTGTATGGAAACATCTGCTGCTGCTTGTTCCTTCATTACTTAATTGTATGTTAGGAACGTATGATAGACAATGCTGAAACTAGACAACTGCTGCTGCATGTTCCTTGATTACTTGGATTGTTCAGGACAGGTGTGAGTGACAGATTCCATTACTTACTTGCATATGTTTTGGTACTTATTGGTGATTGTTACTGACTTGTATGGAAACGTTAGTTGTTGCTTGTTCCTTAATTACATAATTGTATGTTAGGAACGTATGATTGACACTGCTGAAACTGGACTACTACTGCTGCTTGTTCATTGATTACCTGCATTGCTCAGGACCGCTGTGAGTGACAGATTGCATTACTTACTTGCATATGTTTCGGTACTTATTGGTGATTGTTACTGACTTGTATGGAAACATCTGCTGCAGCTTGTTCCTTCATTACTTAATTGTATGTTAGGAACGTATGATAGACAATGCTGAAACTGGACAACTGCTGCTGCATGTTCCTGGATTACTATGATTGCTCATGACAGGTGTGAGTGACAGATTCCATTACTTACTTGCATTTGTTTTGGTACTTATTGGTGACTGTTACTGACTTGTATGGAAACATCTGGTTCTGCTTGTTCCTTGATTACTTAATTGTATGTTGGGAACGTATGATAGACACTGCTGAAACTGGACAACTGCTGCTGCATGTTCCTTAATTACTTGCATTGATCAGTACCGGTGTGAGTGACAGATTACATTACTTACTTGCATATGTTTCGGTACTTATTGGTGATTGTTACTGACTTGTATGGAAACCTCTGCTGCTGCATGTTCCTTGATAACTTGCATTGCTCAGGACCGCTGTGATCGACAGATTGCATTACTTACTTTCATATGTTTTGGTACTTGTTGGTGATTGTTACCGACTTGTATAGAAACATCAGCTGGTTCTTGTTCCTTGATTACTTAATTATATGTTAGGATCGTATGATAGACACTGCTGAAACTGGATTATTGCTGCTGCATGTTCCTTGATTACTTGCATTGCTCAGGACCGCTGTATGTGACAGATTGCATTACTTACTTGCATGCGTTTCAGTACTTATTGGTGATTGTTATTGACTTGTATGAAAACATCTGTTGCTGCATGTTCCTTGATTACTTAATTGTACGTTAGGAACGTATGATAGACACGGCTTAAACTGGACTACTGCTGCTGCATGTTCCTTCATTACTTGGATTGCTCAGGACCTGTGTGAGGGACAGATTGCATTAATTACTTGCATATGTTTCGGTACTTATTAGTGATTGTTACAGACTTGTTTGGAAACATCGGCTGCTGCTTGTTCGTTGATTACTTAATTATATGGTAGGAACGTATGATAGACACTGCTGAAACTGGACTACTGTTGCTGCATGTTCCTTGATTACTAGTATTGCTCAGGACCGCTGTGATTGACAGATTGCATTACTTACTTGCATATGTTTCGGTACTTATTGGTGATTGTTACTGACTTGTTTGGAAACATCGGCTGCTGCTTGTTCCTTCATTACTTAATTGTATGTTAGGAACGTATGATAGACACTTCTAAAACTGGACAACTGCTGCTGCATAATCCTTGATTACTTGGATTGCTCAGTGTAGGTGTGAGTGACAGATTTCACTACTTACTTGCATATGTTTCGGTACTTATTGGTGATTGTTATCGACTTGTATGGAAACATCTGCTGCTGCTTGTTCCTTGTTTACTTAATTGTATGTTAGGAACTATGATAGACACTGCTGAAACTGGACACCTGCTGCTGCATGTTCCTTGATTACTTGGATTGTTCATGACAGGTGTGAGTGACAGATTCCATTACTTACTTGCATATGTTTTGGTACTTATTGGTGACTGTTACTGACTTGCATAGAAACATCTGTTGCTGCTTGTTCCTTGATTACTTAATTGTATGTTTGGAACGTGTAACATCCAAGTTACCACGAAACAGTACACGTCATAAAAGTACATTTCATTAAGTAATAAATATTACTATTGTCTGATACCACAGGTCCATCTACCTGAATACTTAATTACAAAAATATATTAAAGATTAAATGGTGGTCAAAACTAGCTTCTAAAATCTTCAATCAGAGTGCGGGAGACTGAACAAGCTATCCGAGACCTCAAATATCTTTTCAAAATAGGCATCAGCAATAGGTCCAAAAGTCTGCAATCCTCCAGTATCAAAGTTCACTTAGCTTGGGACGAACTACCTGCTATAGCCTTGGCCTTATCGAATTTTCCTGTAAAGATGGATGTCATGACAGAGTAAGCTAACATTGCTTAGTGAG
The DNA here is from genome assembly GCA_020465985.1 of Centrapalus pauciflorus. NCBI lineage: Eukaryota > Viridiplantae > Streptophyta > Magnoliopsida > Asterales > Asteraceae > Centrapalus > Centrapalus pauciflorus. The sequence continues at coordinate 31,183 of JAANYP010008042.1, read as the reverse complement.
TTAACAGAGTACCAGAAGTTACCACACATATATAACATACTATCAGCTCATGTCGGCAAGTCAACACGTCAAAGACGGCAAAGGATTTGGGATTCAACCCAATCTGTATTTCCATGTGTAAGGCCGAAGCCCTATGGAAAGTGTATGGAAACGAGTCAGATAGGTAAGGAATCTGCAGAATTCCTTCCTGTGAATGGAGATCTCGCATTCGGTCAGAGCAGTTTATGCAGTAGATAGATGCAAAATGTATCAACAATCAAGTAGGCAGTAGCATGATAAGTATTTACATAAAATGTAAAAGTGAACATGCAGTCCAAATGTCAAAAGTAAGTTCCTATCATACAATAAAGTAATCAAGAACAGGCAACAATAACGAATGCTTCCATACAATTCAGTAACAATCACCAATAAGTATCGAAACATATGCATGTATTTAATGTAATCTGTCACTCACAGTAGTCCTGAGCAAGGTAACTTAGTCAGTTAGTGCTTAACGAATTAAGCCGTCCAATTTACTCTGTCAAATCGACCGGTTCCTGCAGTTCAGTTTCAAGTCTGGTATATTAATGTCAAGTTTATAACATGACCTATCTAACCTTAATTATATAATCAGGTTATTGTCATATCTTGTTGTCGAGTCTGTGGTAGTTCCTAACGTCCCAAAGTGAGTCTTTTCTTATCATTGAACAATCAAGCTAACAGGAACTCCCATAGGTCCATCCCAGGGTATATCCTAGAGTTCTTATCAAATTACTATTGTCCATAAGATTACAAATATATGGCCTTGATACAAAGCCAACCCTATTATTAGCAAGGTGAAACATGACATACAATTTTTGAGGGTTCATATAGTGTCTATTAAATTAGTTGTGCATAAAATGGTTATGGCCGATCAATAACTTATTCTGATTTAGGAATTATTTTTTTTTGGCTTGGAACTAAACCAGATTCGAAAACAGCCAAGTCGAGTCTAAAGGGGACTGATTCGAATTAAGGGACAGATTCGAATTAGGGTCAGATTTGAATTAGGGGACAGATTCGAATTAGGGTCAGATTCGAATTAGAGGACAGATTCGAATTAGGGACAGATTCGAACACTATCTTCGAGTCTAGCGTATTTGGATACCAAAAGTCATTAATGTAATCAATTTCGAACCTAATCCGAGGATGAATTCGAGTCTGTTCATAATTTCTCTCGAATTTGTTCATCTTGTTCATCAATATTCCAGGTCTTTAACTACGAAATTCAACAAAAATAAGGGAGTAATAGTCACTAACCTTTGTCCAAGCTATAGCACTCGATTATAGACGTTTTCCAAGCAAAATCAGGTCCTAAACGAGAGCAAATCAGCTTCGAATGAAGAGGGTTTGAGCAAACTCGAGTTTGCTCTTCAAAACCGAACCAAAAGACAGAAAAAAAGGGTCGATCTTACCTCAAATCGGAACCAAATCGAACATGCAATGACAGATTAGTGTAGAGCTCGACGATATCTATCCGATGACGTAAAAATCACGAGAATCCGGTGAACCGTTTAGGAGAAAAGTTAGAGAGAAGGTGAGATTGTAGTGAGAGAGAGAGAGAGAGAGTTCTAAATTGCTAAACCAAGGAAATGAGGAGGAAGGGCTCTATTTATAGAGAAAAATCAGATTTTCTACTGAATCTCTGGAATTGACCAATTTTTATTCTTAGCAATCTAATTTGCATTTTCAGATGCAAATAATAGCAAGGAAGTTCTAGATTTGCTAAAATTATCTTTTAGACTAATTTTATTCATTTTTTGTCCATTTCGTCATTTTCACGGCTTTAATTTGTCAATTAAATAAATTTAATTATTAAATTTATTTCAGCTAATTTGGGGCAAGTTTTCATAATTAATTATATCTTAATATAATTAACTATTTAAAATTCATGTTTTCAGTTAATTATCAATAATTGGACAAAATTGCTTAATTATCCAAAGTTTGATGCTGTAATTTATATTTAATAAATTACGGGCTGTTACAGTCTTCCCCCGTTAAATTGATTCCGTCCTCGGAATCGACTAAGACAGGAATAACTTTGGATATTTTTGCCGAATCTCGTCTTCTCGCTCCCATGTTTGCGCAGATCCCTTATGGTATTTCCATTGAACTAACACCATTGGAATTTCCTTGCTGCGCAACTTCGAAATCTTATGATCGATTACACGCTCGGGCTCTTCCTCGTATCGCAGCTGATCATCAATTTGCACGTCTTTCCAAGAAATCACAGCTTCAGTGTCAATCAAGCACTTTCGAAGATTACTCACATGAAATACATCATGTATCCTAGTCATTTCGGCAGGCAATCTTAATCTGTAGGCTTGCAATCCTACACGCTCGAGAATTTCAAAAGGACCAATAAATCGAGGGCTCAACTTCCCTCGTTTGCCAAACCTTACTATCCCTTTTCTTGGCGAGACTTTCAACAACACTTTATCACCAATCTCAAACACAATTGGTTTACGTCTTCGATCATGATACTTCTTTTGTCTGTCTTGAGAGGTCTGAATTCGCTGTCGAATCAACTGTAGCTGGTCGTGGGCTTCTTGCAAAATGGCTGGTCCTGAGATCGGGCGTTCACCTGTTTCCCTCCAACAGGTTGGAGTTCGGCATCGTCGTCCGTACAATAACTGATATGGAGGCATGCCAATAGTCGAGTGATAACTATTGTTGTAAGCAAATTCTACAAATGGAAGGTGAGTATCCCAATTTCCTCCGAGATCAATCACACAGGCGCGCAGCATATCTTCCAAAGTCAAAATCGTCCTCTCACTTTGCCCGTCGGTTTCTGGATGATAAGCGGTGCTCATCTTGAGTTCAGTACCTAGTTCATTCTGAAAGGCCTTCCAAAAGCGAGAAGTAAATCTGCTGTCACGGTCAGATACAATAGACAATGGCACACCATGTCTAGTCACGATTTCTTTCATGTACAATTCAGCTAGCTTTTCGAGGCGTTCATCTTCACGTATGGGTAGGAAATGGGCTGACTTAGTGAGTCGATCCACTATTACCCATATAGAGTCATGATTCCGTTTCGTCCTGGGCAGCTTTGTCACAAAGTCCATGGTTATATGGTCACACTTCCATTCCGGGATTGGCAATGGTTGTAGTTCCCCATACGGCTTCTGATGTTCATATTTGACTTGTAAACAAGTCATGCAATTTTCTACATATCGACCTACGTCTTTCTTCATTCCAGGCCACCATTATTCCGTTCTTAAATCTTGATACATTTTAGTAGAACCAGGATGTATCGAAAATTTCGACATATGAGCCTCCGACAGAATCTGATCACGAACACCTCCTAATCTGGGAACCCATATTCTATTCATGAACCGCCTAAGACCACGATTGTCAAGAGTGAGCTTGGTCACATAAGTAACCATACGTTCGGATTTTAGGTTCTCATCTCGAATGGCTTCAGATTGAGCGGCAATTAACAACTTAGGCAGAGCAGACTCCATAACGACAGAAGTCAAGGCATAACATCGGATATAATGGTAGTTTCCGGATTTGCGGCTTAAGGCATCTGCTACTATGTTTGCTTTACCTGGATGGTAAAGGATCTCATAGTCATAGTCTTTAATCAATTCCATGGATCGCCTTTGTCGCATATTCAGTTCTTTTTGGTCAAATATATATTTCAGACTTTTGTGATCTGTATATAATTTGCATATAGTCCCATACAGATAATGCCGCCAAATCTTCAATGCAAAGGTTACAGCTGCAAGCTCCAAATCATGCGTCGGATAATTCTTTTCATGCACCTTTAGCTGCCTTGATGCGTAGGCAATTACTTTATCCCGCTGCATCAGCACACAACCTAATCCCATCCTTGAAGCATCACTATAGACTACAAAGTCGTCATTACCCTCAGGTAAGGCCAAAATCGGTGCTTCAATTAGCTTACGCTTCAGAGTCTCAAAGGCTCGATCTTGAGATTCATTCCATTCAAACTTAACTTCTTTCTTTGTCAAGCTGGTTAAAGGTACCGCAATCTTGGAGAAATCACGAATAAATCTTCGATAATAACCAGCTAATCCCAAGAAACTTCGAATTTCAGAGACGTTTTTCGGTGCTTCCCACTTCTGAACTGCATCAACTTTCGATGGATCCATGGCAATTCCCTCACCCGAGACAATATGTCCCAAAAATTGCACTTGGCGTAACCAGAATTCACATTTGGAGAATTTTGCATAGAGTCGCTCTTTACGTAACAATTCTAGCAATTCTCGCAAATGCATCCCATGGTCAGATTCAGACTTAGTGTAAATTAAAATGTCATCAATGAAGACTATCACTGATTTGTCCAACATTGGTCTACATACCCTATCCATGAGGTCCATAAATGCGGCCAGGGCATTTGTGAGACCGAACGGCATTACTAGAAATTCAAAATGGCCATAACGAGTACGAAATGCAGTTTTCGGTACGTCAGATTCAAATACCTTGAGTTGATGATATCCAGATCGAAGATCAATCTTCGAGAAGTAGCTAGCCCCTTGCAGTTGATCAAACAAATCATCAATTCTAGGCAGAGGGTATCGGTTCCTAATAGTTACTTTATTTAACTCCCGATAATCGATACACATGCGAAAGGTACCATCCTTTTTCTTAACAAAAAGAACCGGAGCACCCCAAGGAGAAGTACTCGGACGAATAAACCCTTTTTCCAATAATTCCTGTAACTGACTCATCATTTCCTTCATTTCATTCGGAGCAAGACGGTAAGGAGCTTTTGCAATAGGAGCTGCACCCGGTATAAGGTCAATGTGGAATTCGATTTGATGATCTGGTGGCAATCCGGAGATGTCATCCGGGAATACATCAGGGAATTCTTGAACTACAGGTACTTCAGACACGGTCTTTTTAACTTCTTTAGCATCTACAGCATATGCTAAATAGGCAGAACAACCTTTGGTTAAGCATTTTCGGGCTTTCATTACAGAAATGAGAACTAAATCCCGAGTTTTTCTATCGCCATAAACGTAACGTTCACTTCCTTTAGGGGTTCTAATTCTAAATATCCTTTTGGCACAAAGGATTTCAGCATTATTCATCATCAGCCAGTCCATTCCTATAATAACATCGAACTCTCTAATCCACATCGGTATCAGGTCAATGTCCGAGGAGAGGTCATCGATTACTAGCTTACAAGAGCGAAAGACTCTATTTACAGTCACAAAGTTTGAACTAGCAGTTTCTATGTCTAAAGGTACAGGTAACATTACAGGGGCAAAATCAAACTGTTTAGCAAACTTTTCAGACACATATGACAGATTAGAGCCAGAGTCAAATAGGATTAAAGCAGGTATAGAGTTAACAAGAAATGTACCCATGACGACATCAGCAGTTTCTTTTGCCTCTTCGGCTGTCATCTGAAAGGATCTTGGTTGATTCCTCGGAGCAGAAGAACCCTTGACTGATTGCTGGGGTGAAGATGCAGGTGGAGGAACAAATCGGGGCCGAGTACAGTCTTTAGCATGATGCCCCAAAGTGATGCAATTACGACAAGCCTCACTGCGCTTGAGACATTCCGACCTGTCATGACCATTCTGTCTACAGTAGTAGCACTTAACGAACGCAGGATCACATTTTCCTTCATGAATTTGCTTGCAGCGAGGACAAACAGACTTTGGCGCTGAGGTCACAGCATATGATTTAGCCTTCTTAGAAGACTGTTTATCTCCTTTCTTTGAACTCTCATTCTTCTTTTCCACCCTCTCCATCCCAGATCTCTCGGATTTTTCCTTCTTACTAGATTTAGCAATAAAAGGACATGCTCGCTCAGGATAGATTTCAAGCTCACCTACCCTAGCAATTTCAACCGCCTCTATATAACTTCTCGGTCTGCCAGATTTCACAAACTTCCGTATTTCTCTATCCAGACCATCCACAAATAAATCTCTTCGCCTTTCATCAGTATCAACAGGATGATCAGATAGCAATGATAGCCTGGTGAATTCCAGCTCATAGTCCGTCACGGACCTTGTTCCTTGCTGAAAGGATAGCAGAGTTTTCTCCATTTGATGTTTAACATCCTGGGGGCAGTATTTCTCTTTCAAATGAATTTTAAATTGATCCCAAGTAATTGATTTCTCCATTGCTTCAGACATGGGATTTGTAATTGACTTCCACCATCGCCCAGCTCCATCCTCTAACATTCCCGTTGCAAATGTGACCTTGTCTTCATCATTACACTTGGAGAGTTTAAACGCTTTCTCCACATTAGCGACCCAGTCCATGGCTTTTACTGGATCGGATGTCCCAACAAACGTACGAGCCCCACATTTCTTAAAATCAACAAACGAACACTCTCGCCCCACTTTAACGTGATGGTCAGAGGAATCAGTCTCGCTTTCATCAGAGGACACATGCCTATGTTTCCTCTTTCGGTCTTTCTTCGGTTTTGCTAACATCTCTTCCCTATGTTTCAGTTCCAGCTCTTGTAACTTAAGTTCTCGTAACCTAAGTTCTTCCTCACGGCGCTTAAAGTCTATTTCACTCTGGGTTTCCTCATCAGTTTGCACAACCGCCATACCATTAGTAAGTAAGTCCTTAATTTCCTTAAAACGGCTTTCAATCACCATATCAGTCTGCATTTGATTCTTATCCATCATAAGGTGCATTTGTCTACGATTATCCTCATTCAGCTTGTGAACTAGATCAATTAGTTGAGCCTGCTGAGGAGGCACAGGCGTAGCAGTACTGCTTGAGTCATTAGCAGTATTTTCAGGGTCAGTGCCTAAGTCTTCTACATGAACAGACTCCTTATGTTGATCAGCCGCAGCATCAGCAGCTTTATCAACCATTGAGGTACCAGCAACAGTCGGATTCTTATCAGCCATTGGCTGAAAAATATAGAGGAAATAACTATTATTTCCTGATTCAAATAAGCACAATTCGAGTCATAATACCTACGTCAATTAATCACATGCAATTACATTATCATGAAAACAGCCAGTCAGGCTGACCACCAAGTCAAGTCAGTATCAAACAGTCAGTCCTTCCCCCGTCCTATCAGTCATCAATTGCCTATCTTAGGTCAAGTTGTGTGGGTAGTCCTTTACTAATTAGGTTACCCTAGGCCTCGGTGACTTGTTCGGGAATTCAGAGTCACATAGTCCATACCATACCAGTAGTTTAAGTATCGGGTGGCCAATCCGATGATTAAACTGCTGCTCTGATACCAACTTTGTAACATCCAAGTTACCACGAAACAGTACACGTCATAAAAGTACATTTCATTAATTAATAAATATTACTATTGTCTGATACCACAGGTCCATCTACCTGAATACTTAATTACAAAAATATATTAAAGATTAAATGGTGGTCAAAACTAGTTTCTAAAATCTTCAATCAGAGTGCGGAAGACTAAACAAGCTATCCAAGACCTCAAATATCTTTTCAAAATAGGCATCAGCAATAGGTCCAAAAGTCTGCAATCCTCCAGTATCAAAGTTCACTTAGCTTGGGACGAACTACCTGCTATAGCCTTGGCCTTATCGAATTTTCCTGTAAAGATGGATGTCATGACAGAGTAAGCTAACATTGCTTAGTGAGTTAACAGAGTACCATAAGTTACCACACATATATAACATACTATCAGCTCATGTCGGCAAGTCAACACGTCAAAGACGGCAAAGGATTTGGGATTCAACCCAATCTGTATTTCCATGTGTAAGGCCGAAGCCCTATGGAAAGTGTATGGAAACGAGTCAGATAGGTAAGGAATCTGCAGAATTCCTTCCTGTGAATGGAGATCTCGCATTCGGTCAGAGCAATTTATGCAGTAGATAGATGCAAAATGTATCAACAATCAAGTAGGCAGTAGCATGATAAGTATTTACATAAAATGTAAAAGTGAACATGCAGTCCAAATGTCAAAAGTAAGTTCCTATCATACAATAAAGTAATCAAGAACAGGCAACAATAACGAATGCTTCCATACAATACAGTAACAATCACCAATAAGTATCGAAACATATGCAGGTATTTAATGTAATCTGTCACTCACAGTAGTCCTGAGCAAGGTAACTTAGTCAGTTAGTGCTTAACGAATTAAGCCGTCCAATTTACTCTGTCAAATCGACCGGTTCCTGCAGTTCAGTTTCAAGTCTGGTATATTAATGTCAAGTTTATAACATGACCTATCTAACCTTAATTATATAATCAGGTTATTGTCATATCTTGTTGTCGAGTCTGTGGTAGTTCCTAACGTCCCATAGTGAGTCTTTTCTTATCATTGAACAATCAAGCCAACAGGAACTCCCATAGGTCCATCCCAGGGTATATCCTAGAGTTCTTATCAAATTACTATTGTCCATAAGATTACAAATATATGGCCTTGATACAAAGCCAACCCTATTATTAGCAAGGTGAAACATGACATACAATTTTTGAGGGTTCATATAGTGTCTATTAAATTAATTGTGCATAAAATGGTTATGCATTATGAAAACTTGAGAGTTTTATCGAAATCATCAGATAAAATGTTTTCAATTACAGATATTCATAACATAAGGCCGATCAATAACTTATTCTGATTTAGGAATTATTTTTTTTTGGCTTGGAACTAAACCAGATTCGAAAACAGCCAAGTCGAGTCTAAAGGGGACAGATTCGAATTAAGGGACAGATTCGAATTAGGGGACAGATTCGAATTAGGGTCAAATTCGAATTAGGGGACAGATTCGAATTAGGGACAGATTCGAACACTATCTTCGAGTCTAGCGTATTTGGATACCAAAAGTCATTAATGTAATCAATTTCGAACCTAATCCGAGGATGAATTCGAGTCTGTTCATAATTTCTCTCGAATTTGTTCATCTTGTTCATCAATATTCCAGGTCTTTAACTACGAAATTCAACAAAAATAAGGGAGTAATAGTCACTAACCTTTATCCAAGCTATAGCACTCGATTATAGACGTTTTCCAAGCAAAATCAGGTCCTAAACGAGAGCAAATCAGCTTCGAATGAAGAGGGTTTGAGCAAACTCGAGTTTTCTCTTCAAAACCGAACCAAAAGACAAAAAAAAAGGGTCGATCTTACCTCAAATCGGAACCAAATCGAACATGCAATGACAGATTAGTGTAGAGCTCGACGATATCTATCCGATGACGTAAAAATCACGAGAATCCGGTGAACCGTTTAGGAGAAAAGTTAGAGAGAAGGTGAGATTGTAGTGAGTGAGAGAGAGAGTTCTAAATTGCTAAACCAAGGAAATGAGGAGGAAGAGCTCTATTTATAGAGAAAAATCAGATTTTCTACTGATTCCCTGGAATTGACCAATTTTTATTCTTAGCAATCTAATTTGCATTTTCAGATGCAAATAATAGCAAGGAAGTTCTAGATTTGCTATAATTATCTTTTAGACTAATTTTATTCATTTTTTGTCCATTTCGTCATTTTCACGACTTTAATTTGTCAATTAAATAAATTTAATTATTAAATTTATTTCAGCTAATTTGGGGCAAGTTTTCATAATTAATTATATCTTAATATAATTAACTATTTAAAATTCATGTTTTCAGTTAATTATCAATAATTGGACAAAATTGCTTAATTATCCAAAGTTTGATGCTGTAATTTATATTTATGTTTCAGTACTTATTTGTGATTGTTACTGACTTGTATGGAAACATCTGCTGCTGCATGTTCCTTGATAACGTGCATTGCTCAGGACCGCTGTGATCGACAGATTGCATTACTTACTTGCATATGTTTTGGTACTTGTTGGTGATTGTTACCGACTTGTATAGAAACATCTGCTAGTTCTTGTTCCTTGATTACTTAATTATATGTTAGAAACGTATGATAGACACTGCTGAAACTGGACTACTGCTGCTGCATGTTCCTTGATTACTTGCATTGCTCAGGACCGCTGTATGTGACAGATTGCATTACTTAGTTGCATACGTTTCAGTACTTATTGGTGATTGTTATTGACTTGTATGAAAACATCTGTTGCCGCTTGTTCCTTGTTTACTTAATTGTACGTTAGGAACGTATGATAGACACGGCTTAAACTGGACTACTGCTGTTGCATGTTCCTTGATTACTTGGATTGCTCACGACCGGTGTGAGGGACAGATTGCATTACTTACTTGCATATGTTTCGGTACTTATTAGTGATTGTTACAGACTTGTTTGGAAACATCGGTTGCTGCTTGTTCGTTGATTACTTAATTGTATGTTAGGAACGTATGATAGACACTGCTAAAACTGTACTACTGTTGCTGCATGTTCCTTGATTACTAGCATTGCTCAGGACCGCTGTGATTGACAGATTGCATTACTTACTTGCATATGTTTCGGTACTTATTGTTGATTGTTACTGACTTGTTTGGTAACATCGGCTGATGCTTGTTCCTTCATAACTTAATTGTATGTTAGGAACGTATGATAGACACTTCTAAAACTAGACAACTGCTGCAGCATAATCCTTGATTACTTGGATTGCTTAGTGTAGGTGTGAGTGACAGATTTCACTACTTACTTGCATATGTTTCGGTACTTATTGGTGATTGTTACTGACTTGTATGGAAACATCCGCTGCTGCTTGTTCCTTGTTTACTTAATTGTATGTTAGGAACTATGATAGACACTGCTGAAACTGGACACCTGCTGCTGCATGTTCCTTGATTACTTGGATTGTTCAGGACAGGTGTGAGTGACAGATTCCATTACTTACTTGCATATGTTTTGGTACTTATTGGTGATTGTTACTGACTTGTATGGAAACGTTAGTTGCTGCTTGTTCCTTGATTACATAATTGTATGTTAGGAACGTAGGATAGACACTGCTGAAACTGGACTACTACTGCTGCATCTTCCTTGATTACCTGCATTGCTCAGGACCGCTGTGTGTTACATCCGGCACTAAACCAGGTTAGCAACTACGACCTAATTTGTATTTAATGGCCAATTATAACCTAATCAGTGGTCATTAGAAATTAATCAAATGATTAACAAGATTTATTAGAAAATTCAACTCAATTATAATCAAATTCATCGGTGCGATAAATCTGGAAATCAATTAATCCGATCAATTTACGATATGAGGGATTAATTCAACTAAGTACATAATTAAATTATGATTAGTAACACTAATCAAACACTAATACAATTACTTAACATTAATTATGCAAGACTAAAACAATTCATTAAGACAATGCATCCAAAAGTATTTATGAATTTACAAGAAAAGGGAAATACAAGAATACATTTCTAAATACTTTTATACATGAAAAAAATATATAAATACATGTATAATACATGCATGGCCAGCCATATAGGCATGTGTGTATTAGAAGTTGACTTTTATTTTTTTAATATTACTTTAAACACCATCATTTTGTTTAAAAGTGCACACAACTTTTGTCTCCCATGCTTTTCATCATTTGAAAGACCAAACACTTTGCCTATAAATAAGACCTCATTTCTCACTTCTTTTCCACACTTCAAACAACAAAAACCTCTCCTTTTATCATCTAAAAACCGGATTTATGAACACACACATCACAAACTTTTGCATTCAAGTGTTCTTCAAGAGTTCTTCAAGAAATTCAAGTGTTTTGGTGCAAGTCTTGCAAGGATTCCAACTTCTACTCAAAAACATATTCTAAACACTTCAAAGTAAGTAAATACTAACTTATTTCATCTTATATTTATGTTTATATAAGTCTTGCATAATATATATAATCACCAACAACAACAAGTTTCATAAAAACTCAAGTTTATAAGTTTCTAGTTTTTATTTTTAAGTTGTTTGTTTAAATGTGCATATGAATATATGAACACATTATAAACATGTTAATATTATGAAAACATGTGTTACATATGTGTTATATAACTTTTACAACTTTTATACAAGTAGTCTTTGAATAACAACAAGAATCATAAGTTGTTTTAAGTTTATAAACTACGGATTTTCGGCAGAAAATTTATATCGACTTTGAAAAATCATAACTAATTCATAAGTCAACGAAATAAGTTGATTCTTGTCTCAAAAGTTAGATCTACGTCTTAACTATATATCTGTAATTGTTCATAATTTATTTTGAAGTTGAAGACCTCCAGAAATTATTTGGGAAACCGAAAGTTTGACAGCTCAAAAATGGCCAACATAGGGTTTTTAACGAACTTTTTCACCAACCTAAACATCTCGAAAAATGGCCGTTCTTGATTCTAAAAATCCTTTGTATATAGTAGTTTAATGTCCTAGAAAACCAAAGTCTAAAACATTTTGGAGCTTGGTAAAAAATAGCCTCAAAGTAGGCCGAAAAACCTCCGAAAAAGCTGGAAAATTATATATATATATAAACTTGACGTTTTAAGCAAATCTTATTTATAAACTTGTAATGTTGGGTGATTTAAAACATAAAAATCTATAAATATGTATATATCACTATATATTAGAGATATTAAGTCCTTATTATCATTTAGGACCCGTTAAATCTCGCTCGGTGCATCATCCGTCACTTTACGCTAAAAGCTTTTTACGTTAGATTTTTGCCATCGCAATTCCGGTGAGTCTTCATAGCCCCTATTTTCACTATCTATTGGGGTGGAAATACATGCACTGTTTTCATATGGACATCAAAACTGTTTATTTCTTATATGTATTACATGTTTGGATCCCATCAGCCCTTATATCATGAACCGTTAATTGCATTTATTTGTAAGCGCGAATATATTGTGGATAGATCTATTGGGAGTCAAGTCCCCCATTCGGGTTAGCTCGGTTCGACTAACAGCGAATGCATATATATTCAACACACGGTATTACGTATGGGAATACTGCACCGGGCAAACTCATTCTAATTAAGCTTCGGTTGCATGATGGTTTATGTAATACATACGCGGAATTTATGATTTTATAAATTCAACTATTCTGATAATGTCCATACAACTGGTCTTTTCGCGTAAACCTATGAGCTCACCAACAATTTTTGTTGACGTATTTTAGCATGTATTTTTAGGTAATTAAGGCAAGTATGCCTTCAGAAGTAACCACTTTCAAGCTTCCGCACTTAAGGAGTCGCATTCTTTTTCAAACCGTCGGAGATTTATTTGCATTATTTTGGATAATTTAATTATGTATTTAAATCTCTGTACCTTGCGAACTACTCTTTATCATTTACGGGTTATGTAAAACATTTCTACCTTTTAAAGTTATATCGATGTATTTTTGAAAACGTCCATATAGTGGTCGTTCATTATGATTATGGTTACGCTTCCGCACTCGTCACGCCTCGCTGCCAACCGGGGGAGCAGGGTGTGACAGATTGGTATCAGAGCCATAGTTATAGTGAACTAGGTTGCATTAGTACCTAGACTATAACTGTTACAAAAACTAAACTTTCTTCAAGAACTGTGAACACATATATGGACCCTGATGACAATAACATTTCGAAAGTCACCCCTAGGGAAAGGGTGTGACTAGCACAACGGGAGTCTATCCCGGTACCTGCCCATCAGCCAAGCCCGCCAAAGTAGTAACGGGCAAGCATAGGACAGTGGGGATGGATGTAACAGCCCGTAATTTATTAAATATAAATTACAGCATCAGGCTTTGGATAATAAAGTAATTTTATCCAAATATTAGTAATTAACGGAAAACATGAATCTTAAATAGTTAATTATATTAAGTTATAATTAATTATGGAAAGTTGCCCAAAATTAGCTGGAATAAAATTAATAATTAAAATTCAGCTAAATGACAAATTAAAGACTGAAAATGATGAAACGGACTAAAATGAATAAAAATGTGACTAAAAGTCAAATATGCAAATCGGATTGTTGGGAATAAAAGTTGGTCGATTCCGGAAATTCAGTAGAAAATCTGATTCTTCCCTATTTTCCTATAAATAGGGCATTTCCCCCTCATTTCTTAAGTTTGGAAGACTTGAATCTCTCTCTCTCTCTACACCCTCACCTTCTCTCTAGAATTTCTCCTAAACGAACCGTCGGATTCTCGTGATTTATACGTCAACGGATAGAGATCGTCAAGCTCTACAATATTCTGTCATTGCATGTTTGTTTTGGTCCCGATTTGAGGTAAGATCGACCCCTTTTCTGTCTTTTGGTTCGGTTTTGAAAGAGCAAACTCGAGTTTGCTCAAATTCTATTCTTTCGAAGCTGATTTGCCCTCGTTTAGGACCTGTTTTGGCTTGGAAAACTCTATAGTCGAAGGATATAGCTTGGACGAAGGTTAGTAACTATTTTTCCCTCTTTTATGTTCAAGATTAGTTGTTAAAACCTGGAAAAACGATGAACTAGAAGAACAAATTCGAGAAATTCATGTATAGACTCGAAGGTGTTGGTTTCGAATCTAACCCCCCTAGATTCGAATGAGTGACCTTCGAATCTATCTTCCTTTGTCATTGAATTGGTTGTTTCGAATCTGAATAGCTAGACTCGAACTTGTGCCTTCGAATCTAGGTCCCTAATTCAAATCTAGGTCCCTAATTCAAGTCTAGGTCCCTAATTCGAATCTAACCTAGTCGAATCTATCTCCTAGAATCTATTGAATGTTAATTTCGAATCTATCCCCTAGAATCTAATGAATGGTCTTCGAATCTATAGAGCCTTCGAATCTATCTCCTTAGATTCGAATGGAGGCTATTCGAATCTGTCTCCCTATATTCAAAACTGGTTTAATTCCAAGCCAAAGTTAAATTCCTAAATCAGATTAAGTTATTGATCAACCTTATAATTGTGTAAATGTAATTGAAAGTATATTATGATTATGATAAAACTCTCAAGTTTAAGATGCATAACTATTTTATGCACAAATAATTAACAGACTCTGAATGAACTCTTAGAAATCGTATGTCATGATTCACCTAGCTAGTAATATGATTGGCCTCGTTTCAAGGCCACATATATGTGTAATTAGGGATCGTATTAATCTGTTAAGAATAGACTCACTTTGGGACGATAGGAACTACCTCAGACTTGACAGTAAGAAATGACAATAACCTGAGTTGTAACTAGGGTTATATAGATCATGTTACAGAATTGACATTAATATACCAGACTTGAAACTGAACTGCAGGAAACCGCCGATTTGACAGAGTAAACTGAACAGCTTAATTCGTTAAGCATTATCTGACTACGGACTACTGTGAGTGACAGATTTCATTAATTACTTGCATATGTTTCGATACTTATTGGTGAATGTCATCGACTGTATGGAAACTTCCGTTTGTTGCTGCATGTTTCTTTAATACTTTATTGTATCATAGAAACGTACTTTTGACATTACTGAAGTTAGACACTTGAATTGCCTTGATTGCATGTTCATTTTTACATTTTATGTAAACACTTATCATGCTTACTGCTTACTTGACTGTTTATATATTTGTCGCTGCATACTGCATTATCCGATAGGACCGAATGTGAGATCTCCATTCACAGGAGGGAATTCTGCAGATTCCCGTAGGGCTTCGGCCTTACATAGGGGAATACAAACTGGGTGGTCTCCCAACCTTTTTGCTGTCTCAGGACGTAGTGACTTGCCGGCAGGAGCTGATAGTATGTTATATATGTGTGGTAACTAATGGAACTCTGTTAACTCACTAAGCAATGTTAGCTTACTCTGTCATGACAACTCTTTTTCAGGAAAAGCTGATAAGGGCAACACCATAGCAGGTAGTTCGTCCCAGGCTAAGTGAATCTGGACATTTGATGAATAGCAGACTTTTGGACTTTTGCTGATGCCTATTTTGAAAAGATGATGTGGTCTCGGGTAGCTTGTTCAGTCTTCCGCACTCTGATTGAAGATTTAGAAGCTAGTTTAGACCACCATTTGATCTTAATATATTTTTGTAATTAAGTATTCAGGCAGATGGACCTGTGGTATCAAACAATTAGTAATATTTATTATTGAATGAAATGAAATATTATGACGTGTACTGTTTGTGGTAAATTGGATGTTACAAAGTTGGTATCAATGCAGCAGTTTAATCATCGGATTGGCCACCCGATACTTAAACTATTGGTATGGTATGGACTATGTGACTCTGAATTCCCGAACAAGTCACCGAGACCTAGGGTAACTTAATTAGTAAAGGACTACCCACACAACTTGACCTAAGATAGGCAAATGATGACTGATAGGATGGGGGAGGGATTGACTGCTTGATACTGACTTGACCTTGTGCCAGCCTGACTGACTGCCTTCATATCTATGAAATTTAGATGTGATTATCTGACATAGGAATTATGACTCGAATCGTGCTTATTTGAATTAGGAAATAATAGTTATTTCCTTTATATTTTCAGCCAATGGCTGATAAGAATCCAAATGTTGCTGGTACCTCGACTGTTGGTAAAGCTGCTGATGCTGCAGCTGATCAACACAAAGAATCTGTTCATGTAGAGGATTTAGGCACTGACCCTGAAAATACTGCTAATGACTCAAGCAGTACTGCTACGCCTGTGCCTCCCCAGCAGGCTCAATTATTTGATCTCATTCACAAGCTGAATGAGGATAATCGTAGGCAAATACAGCTTATGATGGATAGGAATCGACTGCAGACTGATATGTCGGTTGAGGACCGATTTAAGGAAATTAAGGACTTGCTGACTAAGGGTAAAGCGGTTGTGCAAACTGACGAAGAAATCCAGCGTGAAATTGACTTTAAGCGCCGTGAAGAAGAACTTAGGTTGCGAGAACTTAAGTTACGGGAGTTAGAATTGAAGTATAGAGAAGAGATGTTAGCAAAGCCCAAGAAGGATCGAAAAAGGAAACTTAGGCATGAGCCCTCTGAGGGACGACGAAGGGATCTTTTTGTGAATTCTGGCAGACCGAGAAGTGATATGGAAGTAGTTGAAGTTGCTAAGGTAGGGGAACTTGAAATCAATCCGGAGCGAGCGAGTCTTTTTATTGCCAAGTCTAGCAAGAAAGAAAAATCTGAGAAAACGGAAAAAGGAGAGTGAAAGTATAAGGCAGGGAGATAAGCAGTCTTTTAAAAAGGCTAAATCTTATGCTGTGACCGCTACGCCAAGGTCTGCTTGCCCTCGCTGCAAGCAGATTCATGAAGGAAAATGTGATCCTGAGTTCGTGAGGTGCTACTGTTGTAGGCAGAAAGGTCATGACAGGTCGGAATGTCCCAAGCGCAATGAGGCTTGCCGTAACTGCATCACGTTGGGGCACCATGCTAAAGACTGTACTCGGCCCCGATTTGTTCCTCCGCCTGCATTTTCACCCCGGCAATCATTCAAGGGTTCTTCTGCTCCGAGGAATCAACCAAGATCTTTCCAGATGACAGCCGATGAGGCAAAAGAGACTGCTGATGTCGTCACGGGTACATTTCTTGTTAATGATATACCTGCTTTAATCCTATTTGACTCTGGCTCTAATCTGTCATATGTGTCTGAAAAGTTTGCTAAACTATTTGATTTTGCCCCAATAATGCTACCTGTACCATTAGATATAGAAACTGCGAGCTCGAGTTTTGTGACTATAAGTAGAATCTTTCGTTCCTGTAAGCTAGTGATTGATGACCTCTCCTCAGACTTTGACCTGATACCGATGTGGATTAGAGAATTCGATATTATTATAGGAATGGACAGGCTCATGACGAACAATGCTGAAATCCTTTGTGCCAAAAGGATAATTAGAAATAGAACCCCCGAAGGAAGTGAACGTTATGTTTATGGCGATAGAAAGACCCGAAATTTAGGTCTCATCTCTGTAATGAAAGCCCGAAAGTGCCTAACCAAAGGTTGTTCCGCCTATTTAGCCTATGCCATAGATGCTAAAGAAGTTAAAAATACCGTGTCTGATGTACCTGTAGTTCGAGATTTCCCTGACGTATTCCCGGATGACATCTCTGGTTTGCCACCAGATCGTCAAATCGAATTCCATATTGACCTTGTACCGGGTGCTGCTCTTATCGCAAAGGCCCCTTACCGTCTTGCTCCAAATGAAATGAAGGAAATGATGAGTCAGTTGCAGGAATTATTGGAAAAAGGGTTTATTCGTCCGAGTACTTCTCCTTGGGGTGCTCCGGTTCTTTTCGTTAAGAAGAAGGATGGTACCTTTCGCATGTGTATCGATTATCGGGAGTTAAATAAGGTAACTATTAAGAACCGATACCCTCTGCCTAGAATTGATGACTTGTTTGATCAACTGCAAGGGGCTAGTTATTTTTCAAAGATTGATCTCCGATCTGGATATCATCAGCTCAAAGTATTTGAGTCTGACGTACCGAAGACTGCATTTCGTACTCGATATGACCATTTTGAATTCCTAGTAATGCCGTTTGGTCTCACAAATGCCCCGGCAGCATTTATGGACCTCATGAATAGGGTATGTAGACCAATGCTGGATAAATCAGTAATAGTCTTCATTGATGACATCTTGATTTACTCCAAGTCTGAATCTGATCATGCGATGCATTTGCGAGAATTGCTAGAATTGTTACGAAAGGAGCGACTCTATGCAAAATTCTCCAAATGTGAATTCTGGTCACGCCAGGTGCAATTTTTAGGACATATTGTCTCGGGTGAGGGAATAGCCGTAGATCCATCAAAGGTTGATGCGGTTCAGAAGTGGGAAGCGCCGAAAAACGTATCTGAAGTTCGGAGTTTCTTGGGTTTAGCGGGCTATTACCGAAGATTTATCCGTGATTTCTCCAAGATTGCGGTGCCTTTAACCAGTCTGACGAAGAAAGAAGTTAAGTTTGAATGGAATGAATCTCAAGATCGAGCCTTTGAGACTTTGAAGCGTAAGCTAATTGAAGCACCGGTTTTGGCCTTACCTGAGGGTAATGATGATTTTGTAGTCTATAGTGATGCTTCTAAGATGGGATTAGGCTGTGTGTTGATGCAAAGGGATAAAGTAATTGCCTACGCATCAAGGCAGCTAAAGGCGCATGAGAAGAATTATCCGACGCATGATTTAGAACTTGCAGCCGTGACCTTTGCACTGAAGATTTGGCGGCATTATCTGTATGGGACTAGATGCAAGTTATATACAGATCACAAAAGTCTGAAGTATATATTTGACCAAAAAGAGCTGAATATGCGACAAAGGCGATCTATGGAATTGATTAAAGACTATGACTGTGAGATCCTTTACCATCCAGGTAAAGCAAACATAGTAGCAGATGCCCTAAGCCGCAAAACCGGACAAGACCATTATACCCGATGTTATGCTTTGACTTCTGTCGTTTTGAAGTCTGCCTTGCCTGAGTCGATTATTGCCGCTCAAACCGAAGCCATTCGGGATGAGAACTTGAAATCTGAACGTATGGTCACATATGTGACCCAGCTGATCCTTGATAATCGTGGTCTTAGACGGTTCATGGATAGAATATGGGTTCCCAGACTAGGAGGTATTCGTAATCAAATTCTCTCGGAGGCTCATATGTCAAAATTTTCGATACATCCTGGATCTACTAAAATGTATCAAGACTTGAGGACGGAATATTGGTGGCCTGGAATGAAGAAAGACGTAGGACAATATGTAGAAAATTGCATGACTTGTTTACAAGTCAAATCGGAACATTAGAAGCCGTATGGGGAACTACAGTTGATTCGACAGCGGATTCAGACCTCTCAAGACAGACAAAAGAAGTATCATGATAGAAGACGGAAACCAATTGCGTTTGAAGTTGGAGATAAAGTGTTGCTGAAGGTCTCCCCAAGAAAAGGAATAGTAAGGTTCGGCAAACGGGGGAAGTTGAGTCCTCGATTTGTTGGTCCTTTTGAAATTCTCGAGCGTGCGGGACTGCAAGCCTACAGATTGAAGTGGCCTGCCGAAATGTCTGGGATTCATGATGTATTTCACGTGAGTAATCTACGAAAGTGTTTAGTTGATGCTGAAGCTGCGATTCCATGGAAAGACGTGCAAATTGACGAGCAGTTGCGATACGAAGAAGAGCCTGAGCGTATAATCGACTATAAGGTTTCGAAATTGCGCAACAAGGAAATTCCAATGGTGTTAGTTCAATGGAAATACCATAAGGGATCTGCGCATACTTGGGAACGAGAAGACGAGATTAGGCAGAAGTATCCGAAGTTATTCCTGTCTTAGTCGATTCCGAGGACGGAATCAATTTAACGGGGGAAGATTGTAACAGCCCGTAATTTATTAAATATAAATTACAGCATCAGGCTTTGGATAATAAAGTAATTTTATCCAAATATTAGTAATTAACGGAAAACATGAATCTTAAATAGTTAATTATATTAAGTTATAATTAATTATGGAAAGTTGCCCAAAATTAGCTGGAATAAAATTAATAATTAAAATTCAGCTAAATGACAAATTAAAGACTGAAAATGATGCAACGGACTAAAATGAATAAAAATGTGACTAAAAGTCAAATATGCAAATCGGATTGTTGGGAATAAAAGTTGGTCGATTCCGGAAATTCAGTAGAAAATCTGATTCTTCCCTATTTTCCTATAAATAGGGCATTTCTCCCTCATTTCTTAAGTTTGGAAGACTTGAATCTCTCTCTCTCTCTCTCTACACCCTCACCTTCTCTCTAGAATTTCTCCTAAACGAACCGTCGGATTCTCGTGATTTATACGTCAACGGATAGAGATCGTCAAGCTCTACAATATTCTGTCATTGCATGTTTGTTTTGGTCCCGATTTGAGGTAAGATCGACCCCTTTTCTGTCTTTTGGTTCGGTTTTGAAAGAGCAAACTCGAGTTTGCTCAAATTCTATTCTTTCGAAGCTGATTTGCCCTCGTTTAGGACCTGTTTTGGCTTGGAAAACTCTATAGTCGAAGGATATAGCTTGGACGAAGGTTAGTAACTATTTTTCCCTCTTTTATGTTCAGGATTAGTTGTTAAAACCTGGAAAAACGATGAACTAGAAGAACAAATTCGAGAAATTCATGTATAGACTCGAAGGTGTTGGTTTCGAATCTAACCCCCCTAGATTCGAATGAGTGACCTTCGAATCTATCTTCCTTTGTCATTGAATTGGTTGTTTCGAATCTGAATAGCTAGACTCAAACTTGTGCCTTCGAATCTAGGTCCCTAATTCAAGTCTAGGTCCCTAATTCGAATCTAACCTAGTCGAATCTATCTCCTAGAATCTATTGAATGTTAATTTCGAATCTATCCCCTAGAATCTAATGAATGGTCTTCGAATCTATAGAGCCTTCGAATCTATCTCCTTAGATTCGAATGGAGGCTATTCGAATCTGTCCCCCTATATTCAAAACTGGTTTAATTCCAAGCCAAAGTTAAATTCCTAAATCAGATTAAGTTATTGATCAACCTTATAATTGTGTAAATGTAATTGAAAGTATATTATGATTATGATAAAACTCTCAAGTTTAAGATGCATAACTATTTTATGCACAAATAATTAACAGACTCTGAATGAACTCTTAGAAATCGTATGTCATGATTCACCTAGCTAGTAATATGATTGGCCTCGTTTCAAGGCCACATATATGTGTAATTAGGGATCGTATTAATCTGTTAAGAATAGACTCACTTTGGGACGATAGGAACTACCTCAGACTTGACAGTAAGAAATGACAATAACCTGAGTTGTAACTAGGGTTATATAGATCATGTTACAGAATTGACATTAATATACCAGACTTGAAACTGAACTGCAGGAAACCGCCGATTTGACAGAGTAAACTGAACAGCTTAATTCGTTAAGCATTATCTGACTACGGACTACTGTGAGTGACAGATTTCATTAATTACTTGCATATGTTTCGATACTTATTGGTGAATGTCGTCGACTGTATGGAAACTTCCGTTTGTTGCTGCATGTTTCTTTAATACTTTATTGTATCATAGAAACGTACTTTTGACATTACTGAAGTTAGACACTTGAATTGCCTTGATTGCATGTTCATTTTTACATTTTATGTAAACACTTATCATGCTTACTGCTTACTTGACTGTTTATATATTTGTCGCTGCATACTGCATTATCCGATGGGACCGAATGTGAGATCTCCATTCACAGGAGGGAATTCTGCAGATTCCTTTCCTATATGACTTGTTTCCATACACTTCCCGTAGGGCTTCGGCCTTACATAGGGGAATACAAACTGGGTTGTCTCCCAACCTTTTTGCTGTCTCAGGACGTAGTGACTTGCCGGCAGGAGCTGATAGTATGTTATATATGTGTGGTAACTAATGGAACTCTGTTAACTCACTAAGCAATGTTAGCTTACTCTGTCATGAAAACTCTTTTTCAGGAAAAGCTGATAAGGGCAACACCATAGCAGGTAGTTCGTCCCAGGCTAAGTGAATCTGGACATTTGATGAATAGCAGACTTTTGGACTTTTGCTGATGCCTATTTTGAAAAGATGATGTGGTCTCGGGTAGCTTGTTCAGTCTTCCGCACTCTGATTGAAGATTTAGAAGCTAGTTTAGACCACCATTTGATCTTAATATATTTTTGTAATTAAGTATTCAGGCAGATGGACCTGTGGTATCAAACAATTAGTAATTTTTATTATTGAATGAAATGAAATATTATGACGTGTACTGTTTGTGGTAACTTGGATGTTACAATGGATGCCTCACACTCTCCAAGATTGGAGAAACGAGGAGGGGATCCAAATCCAGTTTGAAGTCAGAACACCATCTTCCTCTCAAGTGCCGACACTTACCTAGAAACCTATGTAACAAACGATGCCCCTGTTGGTGGCAAGGGCCGCCAGACACGACCTCCAATTTCGACAAAATCCACCAAGAGGTCGGTGAGATCTTTGCAAGGATTAAACAGGAGGAAATGCAAACCACCAATAAACCTTAGGCCAACCAGAATACCCAGGCGATTTAACAAGACGGAATCGACGAATTGTGACAGCACCTAGCGGAGCACAAAGCCCACACTACAGAACTAACCTAACGACTTAACGCCTTGCAGTACGAGGAAACCCCAGAGGCATGTCATACTTAGTACCCTTCTACCATTTTATAGTATTTATCTAGGCTATACTATCTGATATATCTTAGGGTATGTAAGGCTCAAGAATTTATCAGAAAATTCCGACCATGTCATGTACAAAGATTAGGTATCAAGCATTTTAATGAAGAACTAAGTTTTATCTATAACTATGTGCATGAGGATATGTAGTACGACAACCTGCCTAAGAAATTTCCAACCCATAGACTTATCATCTTATCCCAATAGATACCACTTATGCATTTGATACTGTTGCTAATAGGAGCTTTATATCAACAAAGTTCAGTAAGCAGATAAATTTCATTCTTACACCATTAAGTGCCACTTATGCTATTGAGGTTGAGGACAGTAAGACGCTTAGGACAAATAATATAAGTCGAGGATGCTCCTTAGAATTAGTAGGCCAACTCTTTGAAACAGACTTGATGCCTGTCAAACTAGGAAGTATTGACGTGGTCATAGGCATGGATTGACTATCGAAAAATCGTGCGGAAATAGTGTGCCACAAGAACACAGTTCATATACCTTTAGCCAATAAGAAGGTCCTTACTGTCCAACGCAAAGCAAGAAATACCAAAGTAAGCATCATCTCTAGCATTAGGACCCTGAAGTGTTGATAGAGAGGGAGCCAAAGGGAAAGCGGCTCGAAAATATTCTTATTATTTATGGTTACCCCAAAGTTTAGCCAGAACACTTACCTGAACTCCCAACATCGAGGCAAGTCAAATTCAAGAACAGGCCTAGTATCAGGTGCGGTACCAGTGGCTCGAGCACCATGCCGATTAGCCCCATCAATATAGTAAGAATCGTCCAACCAACTGTAGGAGCTCTTAGATAAAGGGCCAATCAAACCGAGTTCCTCGCTTTGGAGGAGCTCCAGTTTTGTTCATAAAGGAGAAGGATGGAACTTTCGGGTTGTGCATCAATTACCGAGATATTAAATAAGCTAAAAGAACCAATACCCACTTCCAAGGATAAATGACTTGTTTGACAAAACTCCAAGAACTAAGCTTCTATTCGAAGATCGACCTTAGGTCTGGTTATCATCAGGTTAGAGTTCACAAGAAAGATATTCCAAAGACAGCTTTCAGATTCCGTTTCGGTCATCATAAATTCCTATTAATGCCGTTTGGATTAACCAGTGTCCCCAACGGTACTCATGGACCTCATCGGGTGCGCAAACCTTATTTAGACAAATTCGTGATTGTATTAATGAATGACTTTTAATCTACTCACGAAATGAGAAGGAGCACGAGCAACATTTAAGACTGATTCTGGAATTATCGGAGAAAGAACAACTATATGCTAAGCTTTCTAAATTTGACTTTTGGTTAGGAGAGGTGAAATCCCTCGGTCACGTGAACAATAGTAAAGGAATCCAAGTCGACCCCGCAAAGATCGAGGCTATCAGGAATTGGTCAACTCTTAGAACCCCCATAGAGATACGATAGTCCTTAAGACTTGCCACTTATTATAAGCAATTTTCTCAAAGATCACCAGAACTCTAACAAAACCGACCCGAAAATACATTAAGTATGATTGGAGCAAGGATCAGGAGATATCATTTCAGTTATTAAAGCACAAACTGTGCAGCGCGCCTATTTTATCCATACCTAAGAGGAAAGAGAAATTTATAGATTAATATGACACTTCACACAATGGGCTGATATAGAAAGATAGGGTCATAGCTTATGCTTTATGAAAACTTAAGGTTCACTAGGTGATTTACACAACGCATGATTTGGATCTTGAAGCAGTAGTCTTTATTCTTGGAGACATTAGTTGTACGGTATGAAGTGTATTGTATTCACAGACCATAAGAGCCTCCAACACATCTTGAACCAGAAAGAGTCGAATACGAAGTAGTACCGTTGGATGGAACTAATAAGTAATTGCAATCGTGAAAATTCGTTATATCCTGAGGAAAACTAATGAGCTAAGCCGTTAAGAGTACAAGTGGATAAATAGTTTAGGATAAGGGCTAATAAAAACCCATATTTCATGAATAGAATCTGATTACTCCATTTGGTGGAATAAGAAAGCTGGCTATGGATGAAGGACACAAATTAAGATATGTTGTTCACCCCGGATCCGATAAAATGTATCATGACCTTACGGAGCTATACGGGTGGCCTATCATGAAGAATGACATTGCCACATATGTCAAAAAATTTCTAACATGCTCCAAAGTTAAGACCAACATCAGATCCCATTTGAGTAATATTCGACCACCTAACAAAATCCGCGCGTTCCTACCAATCAAGAAGAACATCAGGATGAATAAGCTAGTCCAAACGTACCTCAAGGAAGTCGTCTCCAGACACGGAGTGCCTATTATAATCATTTTTGATATGGATAGCTGATCTACAGCTAAGCTTTTGGCAATTATTATAGCAAACTGTGGATACAAACCTGGACATGAGTACCACATATCACTCTCAGACCAATGGTCAGAATAATAGAACGATCCAAACCCTAAAACATACATTAAGAGCCTGTGTAATGGGTACTCATTTGCCTTAGTGGAATTATTGTACTACAATAGCTATCACTCAAGTATTAAAGCTGCTCCATTTGAAGCCCTCTACGGGCAAAAGTGTCGATCACCGATTTATTGGGAAGAAGTGGGAAATGGCCAAATCACTGGCGTTAAGATCATTCACGAAACAACCGAAAGGATAGTACAGATACGAAACTGACTAAAAGTTGCCTGCGATTGTAAGAAAGTTATGCAGATGAAAATAGAAAATCCCTTGAGTTCTAATTAGGAGAACGAGTACTGATGAGAGTCTCGCCATGGAAGGGCGTGATACGCTTTGGGAAACAAGGATAATTAAACCCTCGATACATTGGCAATGCAAAGTCTTAAAGGGAAATGGACTCGTAGCTTATCGTTTAAAGTTACCACCAGAGCTTAGCAGCATGCACAATACCTTCCATGTATCGAATAAGAAGAAGTGTTTGTTAGAGGAGACACTTGTTACCCCTTGGAAGGGATCCAGCTAAATGATAAACTTCGCTTCATCAAAGAGCCGGTTGAAATCATGGACCGTAAGGTCAAAGGATTGAAGCACAGTTGTATACCCATCCTCAAGCTCAGATGGAAATTCTAGACATGGAACACAATACACTTAGGCATGCAAAGGCTAGTTTAAGGAAATATACTCTCATCTACTCTTAAGTAACAATACCCCTGAGGAAACAGGATAAAATTTCGGGACGAAATTCCCTTAACAGGGGGAGACTGTAACATCCGGCACTAAACCAGGTTAGCAACTACGACCTAATTAGTATTTAATGGCCAATTATAACCTAATCAGTGGTCATTAGAAATTAATCAAGTGATTAACAAGATTTATTAGAAAATTCAACTCAATTATAATCAAATTCATCGGTGCGATAAATCGGGAAATCAATTAATCCGATCAATTTACGATATGAGGGATTAATTCAACTAAGTACATAATTAAATTATGATTAGTAACACCAATCAAACACTAATACAATTACTTAACATTAATTATGCAAGACTAAAACAATTCATTAAGACAATGCATCCAAAAGTATTTATGAATTTACAAGAAAAGGGAAATACAAGAATACATTTCTAAATACTTTTATACATGAAAAAAATATATAAATACATGTATAATACATGCATGGCCAGCCATATAGGCATGTGTGTATTAGAAGTTGACTTTTAGTTTTTTTAATATTACTTTAAACACCATCATTTTGTTTAAAAGTGCACACAACTTTTGTCTCCCATGCTTTTCAACATTTGAAAGACCAAACACTTTGCCTATAAATAAGACCTCATTTCTCACTTCTTTTCCACACTTCAAACAACAAAAACCTCTCCTTTTATCATCTAAAAACCGGATTTATGAACACACACATCACAAACTTTTGCATTCAAGTGTTCTTCAAGAGTTCTTCAAGAAATTCAAGTGTTTTGGTGCAAGTCTTGCAAGGATTCCAACTTCTACTCAAAAACATATTCTAAACACTTCAAAGTAAGTAAATACTAACTTATTTCATCTTATACTTATGTTTATATAAGTCTTGCATAATATATATAATCACCAACAACAACAAGTTTCATAAAAACTCATGTTTATAAGTTTCTAGTTTTTATTTTTAAGTTGTTTCTTTAAATGTGCATATGAATATATGAACACATTATAAACATGTTAATATTATGAAAACATGTGTTATATAACTTTTACAACTTTTATACAAGTAGTCTTTGAATAAACAACAAGAATCATAAGTTGTTTTAAGTTTATAAACTACGGATTTTCGGCAGAAAATTTATATCGACTTTGAAAAATCATAACTAATTCATAAGTCAACGAAATAAGTTGATTCTTGTCTCAAAAGTTAGATCTATGTCTTAACTATAGATCTGTAATTTTTCATAATTTATTTTGAAGTTTAAGACCTCCAGAAATTATTTGGGAAACCGAAAGTTTGACAGCTCAAAAATGGCCAACATAGGGTTTTTAACGAACTTTTTCACCAACCTAAACATCTCGAAAAATGGCCGTTCTTGATTCTAAAAATCCTTTGTATATAGTAGTTTAATGTCCTAGAAAACCAAAGTCTAAAACATTTTGGAGCTTGGTAAAAAATAGCCTCAAAGTAGGCCGAAAAACCTCCGAAAAAGCTGGAAAATTATATATATATAAACTTGACGTTTTAAGCAAATCTTATTTATAAACTTGTAATGTTGGGTGATTTAAAACATAAAAATCTATAAATATGTATATATCACTATATATTAGAGATATTAAGTCCTTATTATCATTTAGGACCAGTTAAATCTCGCTCGGTGCATCATCCGTCACTTTACGCTAAAAGCTTTTTACGTTAGATTTTTGCCATCGCAATTCCGGTGAGTCTTCATAGCCCCTATTTTCACTATCTATTGGGGTGGAAATACATGCACTGTTTTCATATGGACATCAAAACTGTTTATTTCTTATATGTATTACATGTTTTGGATCCCATCAGCCCTTATATCATGAACCGTTAATTGCATTTATTTGTAAGCGCGAATATATTGTTGATAGATCTATTGGGAGTCATGTCCCCCATTCGGGTTAGCTCGGTTCGGCTAACAGCGAATGCATATATATTCAACACACGGTATTACGTATGGGAATACTGCACAGGGCAAACTCATTCTAATTAAGCTTCGGTTGCATGATGGTTTATGTAATACATACGCGGAATTTATGATTTTATAAATTCAACTCATCTGATAAAGTCCATACAACTGGTCTTTTCGCGTAAACCTATGAGCTCACCAACAATTTTTGTTGAAGTATTTTAGCATGTATTTTCAGGTAATTAAGGCAAGTATGCCTTCAGAAGTAACGACTTTCAAGCTTCCGCACTTAAGGAGTCGCATTCTTTTTCAAACCGTCGGAGATTTATTTGCATTATTTTCGATAATTTAATT
Organism: Centrapalus pauciflorus; assembly: GCA_020465985.1. NCBI lineage: Eukaryota > Viridiplantae > Streptophyta > Magnoliopsida > Asterales > Asteraceae > Centrapalus > Centrapalus pauciflorus. The sequence goes on along the minus strand of JAANYP010008042.1, from coordinate 2,773 downwards.
ACGTATTTAAATCTCTGTACCTTGCTAACTACTCTTTATCATTTACGGGTTATGTAAAACATTTCTACCTTTTAAAGTTATATCGATGTATTTTTGAAAACGTCCATATAGTGGTCGTTCATTATGATTATGGTTACGCTTCCTCACTCGTCACGCCTCGCTGCCAACCGGGGGAGCAGGGTGTGACACTGTGAGTGACATATTGCATTACTTACTTGCATATGTTTCGGTACTTATTGGTGATTGTTACTGACTTGTATGGAAACATCTGTTGTTGCTTGTTCCTTCATTACTTAATTGTATGTTAGGAACGTATGATAGACAATGTTGAAACTGGATAACTGCTGCTGCATGTTCCTTGATTACTTGGATTGCTCATGACAGGTGTGAGTGACAGATTCCATTACTTACTTGCATTTGTTTTGGTACTTATTGGTGACTGTTACTGAGTTTTATGGAAACATCTGTTGCTTCTTGTTCCTTGATTACTTAATTGTATGTTAGGAACGTATGATAGACACTGCTGAAACTGGACAACTGCTGCATGTTCCTTGATTACTTGCATTGATCAGTACCGGTGTGAGTGACAGATTACATTACTTACTTGCATATGTTTCGGTACTTATTGGTGATTGTTCCTGACTTGTATGGAAACATCTGCTACTGCATGTTCCTTGATAACTTGCATTGCTCAGGACCGCTGTGATCGACAGATATCATTACTTACTTGCATATGTTTTGGTACTTGTTGGTGATTGTTACCGACTTGTATCGAAACATCTGCTGCTTCTTGTTCCATGATTACTTAATTATATGTTAGGAACGTATGATAGACACTGCTGAAACTGGACGACTGCTGTTGCACGTTCCTTGATTACTTGCATTGCTCAGGACCGCTGTATGTGACAGATTGCATTACTTACTTGCATACGTTTCACTACATATTGGTGATTGTTACTCACTTGTATGGAAACATCTGCTGCTGCTTGTTCCTTGATTACTTAATTGTATGTTAGGAACGTACGATAAACACTTCTTAAACTGGACTACTGCTGCTGCATGTTCCTTGATTACTTGGATTGCTCAGGACCGGTTTGAGTGACAGATTACATTACTTACTTGCATATGTTTCGGTACTTATCGGTGATTGTTACTGACTTGTATGGAAACATCTGCTGCTGCATGTTCCTTGATTACTTGCATTGCTCAGGACCGGTGTGAGGGACAGATTGCATTACTTACTTGCATATGTTTCGGTACTTAATTATGATTCTTACAGACTTGTATGGAAACATTGGCTGCTGCTTGTTCCGTGACTACTTAATTGTATGTTAGGAACGTATGATAGACACTGCTGAAACTGGACTACTGCTGCTGCATGTTCCTTGATTACTTGCATTGGTTAGGACCGCTGTGAGTGACAGATTGCATTACTTACTTGCATATGTTTCGGTACTTATACGTGATTGTTACTGACTTGTATGGAAACATCGGCTGCTGCTTGTTCCTTGATTACTTAATTGTATGTTAGGAACGTATGATAGACACTGCTAAAACTGGACAACTGCTGCTGCATAATCCTTGATTACTTGGATTGCTCAGGACAGGTGTGAGTGACAGATTTCATTACTTACTTGCATATCTTTCGGTACTTATTGGTGATTGTTACTGACTTGTATGGTAACATCTGCTGCTGCTTGTTCCTTGATTACTTAATTGTATGTTAGGAACGTATGATAGACACTGCTGAAACTGGACAACTGCTGGTGCATGTTCATTGATTACTTGGATTGTTCCGGACAGGTGTGAGTGACAGATTCCAATACTTACTTGCATATATTTTGGTACTTATTGGTGATTGTTACTGACTTGTATGGAAACATAAGTTGCTGCTTGTTCCTTGATTACATAATTGTATGTTAGGAACGTACGATAGACACTGCTGAAACTGGACTACTACTCCTGCATGTTCCTTGATTACTTGATTGCTTAGGACCGTTTTGAGTGACAGATTGCATTACTTACTTGCATATGTTTCGGTACTTATTGATGATTGTCACTGACTTGTATGGAAACATTTGCTGCTGGTTGTTCCTTTATTTCTTAATTGTATGTTAGGAACGTATGATAGACACTGCTAAAACTGGAAAACTGCTGCTGCATGTTTCTTGATTACTTGGATTGCTCATGACAGGTGTGAGTGACAGATTCCATTACTTACTTGCATATGTTTTGGTACTTATTGGTGACTGTTACTGACTTGCATGAAAACATCTGTTGCTGCTTGTTCCTTGATTACTTAATTGTATGTTTGGAACATATGATAGACACTGCTGAAACTGGACAACTGCTGCTGCATGTTCATTGATTACTTGCATTGATCAGGACCGCTGTGAGGGACAGATTGCATTACTTACTTGCATATGTTTCGGTACTTATTGGTGATTGTTACAGACTTGTATGGAAACATCTGTTGCTGCTTGTTCCTTGATTACTTAATTGTATGTTAGGAACGTATGATAGACACTGCTGAAACTGGACAACTGCTGCTGCATGTTTCTTGATTACTTGCATTGATCAGTACCGGTGTGAGTGACAGATTACACTACTTACTTGCATATGTTTCGGTACTTATTGGTGATTGTTACTGACTTGTATGGAAACATCTGCTGCTGCATGTTCCTTGATAACTTGCATTGCTCAGGACCGCTGTGATCGACAGATTGCATTACTTACTTGCATATGTTTTGGTACTTGTTGGTGATTGTTACCG
>JAANYP010008040.1:0-71519 GCA_020465985.1 Centrapalus pauciflorus | reverse complement strand
AACCGCTGGAGTTATAGTAGTAACAGAGGTTGGAACATAGGGACCCTCCATCACTATCTCTGGCAGTTGTACATCCAGATTCTCTAAGTAGAGCATCATTCTGCACTTCCAACCAGAGAAGTTTTGATGATTAAATTTTGGAGGCTTGCCCATAGAGCCATTGTCATAGTAGGAAGAATTTGCAGCACTGTTGTCCATGGAAACTTGGGAGAATGAGAGATCTAGAATGACACACACTCTAAACTGCTCTGATACCAGTTGTAGGTCCCGAAAGGTTTCCAAAGTATATAGTTATAAGCTGTAGAGGGGGGGTGAATACAGCAATTAAAAAACTACACCACTCCTTTTCTCAATGTTTGTATGTATTATCAACAATTTTTTAATTTAAACAGCTTGAATGCCGGAATAGTTCAAGCGAGATGACAGATACAACAGTTATGCTTTAGCTAGTCTAAGACAGACTCCGAACCAGTATAACAATGGAAACACTCACTAAGAAGCACTCACTGTGTTTACAAAGACTTAAGAACAGCTTGGTAAACACTTAGACACACAAGAATTGCTGGTTTATCAGAAGAACTTGCATGCATGAAGATCACACTTGCACGTTCACTCTTGGTTTTAAGCACTTAGCTTTCTTCACACTTCTTTCTGACCTTAGAAGCTTCCTTTTATACTCACTTAGAGGATCTAAGAGAAACATCTTCATTGGGCGGAATGAAAAAGGAGAAGTCTTGTTGAAAAGACAACATAACCTTTTCTGCACTTTTCTGAAAAGCAGACTTGTCTTCACATGTGCAGAACTTTTGTCTTTTTACTTTGTCTACTGTTGCATTGCCTTTAACTAATTTAGGAATGTCAACTTTGCGTCTTTCTTCCTTGTAAAGGCCTATTTTGATATAAGAAAAAGGTCTGTCACCCTTTTTCAAATACCTTTTGTCTTCATGTTACAGAACAGCGTGGGCAGGCTGAGCAGTTCTGTTTTCCACTTTGTCTTCGACTTTGTAAACTGATCTTGTAGTCAAAAACAATACATGATGACTTGGAAACAATTCCATAAAGTGTTTAGCCTGTTCACAAAGAACAGGTTCTGTTCACAAAGAACAGAACACTTTAAAAATGCCCAAGCTGCTCAACAGTGTAGAGCAGCGTAGACAGTTTATGTCCAGCCTGTTCAGCAGACAGAGCAGCTTGGACAAACTGTCTTAGTTGCAACACATGCAACATATAGAACAGCTTTAGACTGATATTGCAAATCATTTTCAGGTTTCAATAAGGCATATAACAGGCCTTAAATTCAACCTTCAAATGCATCAACAGGTTTGATTATTAAATCTCCCCCTCAGATGTAGAACAGGTTTGACTGAGGCCTTTTTGTGCCTAACAGGAACTCATCACAGAGATGAGTTCTCCTACTTCATCAACATTTGTTGATGGACTTATAATATCCACACTAATATTCCCAATTTGAATGGTGTCAGTTTGGATACCATTTTTATTGACTGAGATGTTTCCAACACTGCTTGTAACAGCTGTGAGAGAACTATCAGAGTTAACAGGCCTCATGTCCTCAGGTTCAGGACATTCTTTGGCCAGATGTGTCTTCTTCCCACATTTATAACATTTTCTCTTTTTAGTATTTTTGGAAGAAGAACTTTCAGAAACACATTCTGAGTTATTTTTGTTGATTCTTTTAGCAGGTTTAGCAACTTTATTACTATTTGATGAATCAACAACTTGAGTGGAGGATTCAAAAGTCACAGCTTTGTTTGTCTCTTCTTTCCTCCTTTTAGGAGGACAAATGTCAAAGACAGGAAGCTTAATTGGCTTTTGAACTTCCACAGGTTTGGGAAACTTATTCCCATGTCTCTCAGGGTGAGCAATGGCTTTGCCTTTGTCACGTGATTTATGCTGCCTATCAACATAATCATTGTTTCTGGTTTTGAAAGACTTATTTTCATGTAAAACCAGTTTACCACTATGATTAGTAAACTTATTAGAAATCACAGCAGGTTTGCTTTCAACATGAGACTTGCCCTTGTTGAAAACAGACTGCTTAACTTTTGAAAACTTGTTTTCAAAATGTTTAGCATCAAAAGGATTATTATGTCTTTTGCCATCAGCTTTGGACACATAACCTGTTTTGTGAACAGGTTTAGTATCCACAGCTGTAGTTTGGACATGTTTTCCTTTCTTTTGCTTGTGTAAATCAGAAGAGCACTTAGCAGGCTGGATTGATGGAGAACATATTCCAACATCAGCTTTTGAGCTAGGTTCACATGAGCTGTCAGTATTTTGAGGCCTGACAAACCTGTTTGTTGAAATTAATTTACCATTCACTTTTTGAACAAAAGTGTTTGGAAGCTCACCAAGAGTGGATAAATCTTCTTTCAGATTATTAATCTCAACAATGGAAGCTGCTGTATCAAGATCCCCTTCAAGATAGGCTTGAATTTGTGCAGGGATCTGTTGACTTATACAATGGCTGACTTTTTGTGCAGATTGGCACCAAGAGTCAACCATCTTTTGAGGCTTAGCATGCTTTATATCTGTTTCTCTCTTTTCTTCCAGTAAAATAGAGTTGATGTGTTTTAATTCATCAAGCTCAATTTCCAACTTATGGAAACTGTCCAGTTTACTGGAGTTTGTTTTAAGATCAGTTTTAAGCTTGGAGATTTCAGATGATAAAGCATCATGCTTCTCAACAGCAGCTTTCAAATCAACTAGCATATATTCAAACATCTTAATCTTTTCTTCAGAACTGTAAGCCATAAAATTTTGTACCTTATACATCATTGTAGGATTCCAGTTCTCTAAGCTGCTGAAAGCTTTAGCTTCAGCCATATCCTATTTGAAACTGCTTGTTGATGGGACATCAGTGTTGGCCATCAGACATTGATTGTCTTCTTCATCAGATGATGAATCAGATTCCTCCCAATCACAAGTCTCTGCCATAAGTCCCTTTTGGCGGTCGGAACCCACTGAGTTTTCCAACTTCCTAAGCTTAGCCATGGCCATAAGGTACTTAACCCTATAACCATCATCCTTGTTTGTCTTGTATGGTTTGGATGACTGACCAACAGCTTTTGACACACAGTCAGCAGCTATATGGCCAGTTTTGCCACATTTGAAGCACTCAGCCTTGGATTTATCAAATGCCTTCTTTTTGCCAGCACCTAAACTTCCTTGCAGCATGTTTCTTAAAAACCTTTTCTTGTTGAACCTTTTGACAAGCATAGCTATCATTTGCTCATCATCCTGTTCAGCAAGATCTGCATTATCTTCCTCATCTGACACCTCCTCCTTGTCATCATCCTATTGATCAGGTTGAGTGAACACATCACTCAACTGACTCACAGACTGTCTCACATTAGCCACAAAGGCTGCACCTCTTTTAGACATCTCCAAGGCATTTAGTAAAGATCCATACAAGTTGACAAGATCCATACTTCTGATTGTTCCTGAATTTCTTAAAATTGTTGAAAAGTAATTCCATTCTTCAGGGAGGATGTCCAAAAACTTATTCACCAGAGTAAGGCTGTCCTTAGTGATCCCAACAGCTTTGAGATCATTCACAAGAGCAGTAAACCTGGTGTAGGTTTCTGTGAGAGTCTCCTTTGGTTTTGCAAAGAAGAGTTCATACTGTCTAACAAGATTGTTAATCCTGTTATCCAGTGTGATTGTGGGTCCATCATAAACGGTACACAAAGTATCCCACATCTACTTGACAGTCTTCATCTTCTCAACCTGTTTGAACACATCATCAGGCAAGGAGATAACCAGATTGTTTCTGGCCTTTGCACCAAGAGCCACTAATCTTTTATCTTCATCAGACCATTGAGCTTTTGCTTTCTTAAATGTTCTGATCTCAGGAGCTGCTCCTTCAACGTCAGGAGTTATTGTTGTAACAGAGGTTGGCACATAAGGACCCTCCATTACAATTTCTGGTAGTTGTACATCGAGATTCTCTAGGTAGAGCATCATTCTGCACTTCCAACCAAAAAAGTTCTGATGATTGAACTTTGGAGGTTTGCCCATTGAGCCATTGTCATAGTATGATGAATTTGCAGCACTGTTGTCCATGGAAACTTGGGAGAATGAGAGATCTAGAATGACACACACTCTAAACTGCTCTGATACCAGTTGTAGGTCCCGAGAGGTTCCCAAAGTATATAGCTTTAAGCTGTAGAGGGGGGGTGAATACAGCTATTTAAAAACTACACACTATTTTCTCAATGTTTGTATGTATTATCAACAAATTGTTAATTACAAACAGGCTTGAATGCGGAAAGGTTCAAGCTGAGATGACAGATACAACAGTATGTTCACTAGTCTAAGACAGACTCAAACTAGATTACAATGAATACACTTACTAATAAGCACTCATTGTGTTTACAAGACTTAGAGGGACAGTTTATGTAGAACAGCTTAGACACAAAGAAACTGTATTACACAAGCAGGTTTGCATGCATGAAAAACACACTTGCACGTTCACTCTTGGCTTCAGCACTTAGCTTTTTTTTTTGGCTTCTTTCTTTCTGACCTTAGAAGCTTCCTTTTATACTCAATCAGAGGATCTAATAGAAACTTCTTCATTGGACGAAATGAAAAAGGGGAAGTCTTGTTTGAAAAGACAACATAACTTTTCTGCACTTTTCTGAAAAGCAGACTTGTCTTCACATGTGCAGAACTTTTGTCTTTTCACTTTGTCTACTGTTGCATTGCCTTTAACCAAATAAGGAATGTCAACTTTGCGTCTTTCTTCCTTGTAAAGGCCTATTTTGATATAAGAAAAAGGTCTGTCACCCTTTTTCAAATAACCTTTTGTCTTCATGTTACAGAACAGTGTGGGCAGGCTGAGCAGTTCTGTTTTCCACTTTGTCTTCGACTTTGTAAACTGATCTTATAGCCAAATACAATACATGATGACTTGGAAACATATTCCATAAGGTGTTTAGCCTGTTCACAAAGAACAGGTTCTGTTCACAAAGAACAGAACACTTGAAAAATGCCTAAGCTGCTCAACAGTGTAGAGCAGCGTACACAGTTTATGTCCAGCCTGTTCAGCAGACAGAGCAGCTTGGACAAACTGTCTTAGTTGCAACACATGCAACACATAGAACAGCTTTGGACTGATATTGCAAATCATTTTCAGGTTTCAATAAGGCATATAACAGGCCTTAAATTTAACCTTCAAATGCATCAACAGGTTTGATTAGTAATCTCCCCCTCAGATGTAGAACAGGTTTGACTGAGGCCTTTTTGTGCCTAACACTGTCCTCCATTGCTGATTCTCAATCCTCATCTCTTCAGACCTGCATTACCCAGCTTGCAGAGGTTAAGGACAATCTGACTTTCTTAGTGCATAGCCTGGTTGGCCCCAAGCCTGCTGCCAAAACTGCTGCTAAGCCTGCTGAATTTGTTTCTCCAGGCAGACCGCATGTAGAAGGCTATGTGTCATCTCCTTCAAAGGGGGAGAAGTTATCTGCCTCAAAGACCAAGTCTAAGTGGGAGAAATCTTCTTCTCCTTCGAAGGATAAATCAGCATCTGTTGGTCAAGTAGGTACATCACAAACAGGTCCAACTGAGGATGTCTCCCATCACATTGAAGCTGCTCAGCCTACTCAGGCTGGATCTCCAAACCGTGCACAAACTAAGGTGGAGGGATCCATTCCTGAGGACAGGCCAAGCAGAAGGAGTCATCTAATTCTGCAAGAAGAAGAAGAAGAGGAAGAAGTTACTGAAGCTGTTCAAACTATAACAGCTAAAGGAAAGAAGAAAGCAGATGTAGACCCTGACCACCTAAGAGCTGCGCAGCTAAAGTTTGACAAGGCAAGAGCTAAGGAAATGGGTGTTTCTATGGAGCAATACTATGAATACAAAGATGAACAGCTCCAAGCCCTTGAAAGACTAAAGAAGGAAGAAGCCTCTGCCAAAGCTGCTAGATCCTTTGCATTCAAAGAAGCAAGCAAAATTAAAATGTCTTCTTTGGATGTTCAAAGAAAACTGCTAGAGGCTGCTTAGGAGTCAGCGGTTGAAAAGGAAGGTGATAAGGAACAGGGTGCTCAGGTCTCAGTGACCATGTCCAAGCAAGCATCCTCTGCAAGAGCCCAGATTCACTTTGACAACCTGGCAAGGAAAAAGTTCTTTGATGTTGCTGATAGAAGACTTGCCAAGGAACCAATTGTCAAAGCTATTCCCATCTCAAGAAAAGGAAAACAGTGGAAGATACAGATAACAAGAATGGGTGCTACAGGCCCAGAACTGGAAGCATATGAATACACTGACGTTGCACAAATGGGATACAGAGAATTGATGGAGTTGGAAGTTGCCCTGAGCCAGTCTACGTCTGAAACAGCTAAGCGTATCTGGGCATACGCCAAAAAGTTGATGGAGAGAGTGAGAGATCTTGGCCTGATCTCAGAAGAACAGATCAAGGGTGTCTCAGTGGCTACACCCAAGATCAAGGCCAAGAGAAACAGAAAAGATACAGAGCTGGAGGAACTCCTAATAATGATTGAACAAGGTGATGTAGCCGTGGAAATCAAAGGAGTAGACCACAGCCTGCGTAATGGAGTGGAACATGAGGAGGATAAGCTAATTGAAGAACCAGAGCTGGGGGTACTTTTTGTAGATCCCCTTACAAAGAAGAAGTGCTTCCAAAGAGCATCAGACTTACACAAGGTCGGTCTCATACAACTTATTGCATTCAGACTTGCTAACTCCTTTAGGCAATCCATAAAGTGGAGAGCAGCCATCTGGGATCAGCTCAGAGGCTTTTAAGAAAGAGGGGAGCTTCAACATCCCATTTTCATGTTCGTTAGAGTTGAAATGGAGGAAATGGATGAAACCAGGTAAAAGCTTGAAGAGACGTTTGAAGAAGGAGTGCCACCACTACCTTGAAGTCCATCTACTATCTGAGTAGATGAAGAATGGAAGATGTCCATCAGTTGGGCAGGCTTGCCATTACTTGCTCCCATCATCAACAGCCCAACTTGTTGAATTTCTATGTACATTAATTGTACTTTGTTACATTAGTTGAAACCTTTATTTTCCATCATTTGTAATAGGCATTAGTACATCAGTTCTACTTTTGTAAAAACATATGTTGTTTATGTAATCAAAATCAGTATATATATAAACTGATCTTTTACTTTACCTTGATGTTGTAATTTCAATTCAGCAAAATGTATTGTAAAAATATATAGTGGTTATCGATAAAATCAGCTTAGACTGATTATTTCAAATACGGGGAGATTGTTAGGCACAAAAAGGCCTCAGTCAAACCTGTTCTGCATCTTAGGGGAGATTTTTAATCAAACCTGTTTGATGCACTTGAAGGTATAATTTAAGGCCTGTTAATGCCTTATTGAAACCTAAAAAGTGATTTGCAATATAAGTCAAAGTTGTTTACCCTGTTGCATTCGTTGCAACAAAGGCAGATTGTCCAAACTGTTCTGTCTGCTGAACAGGCTGGACATAAACTGTCTACGTTGCTCTATTCTGTTGAGCAGCTTGGATAGACTCTAAGTGTTCTATTCTTTGTGAACAGAACCTGTTCTTTGTGAACAGGCTAAACACCTTATGGAATATGTTTCCCAAGTCCTCATGTATTGTTTTGGACTTCAAGATCAGTTTACAAGTCGAAGACAAAGTGGAAAACAGAAACTGCAAAAGACTGCCTACGCTATTCTATTACATGAAGACAAAGGGATATTTGAAATGGGTGACAGACAATTTTTTATATCAAAATGGCCTTAACATAAGAAGAAAGATACAAAGTTGACATTCCTCTTTTGGTTAAAGCCTTATGCAACAGAGACAAAAAGGAAAAGACAAAGATTCTGCCACATGAAAACAAATCTGCTTTACCAGAATGTGCAGAAAAGTTGTTTTGTCTTTTTGGAAAGACATCCCTCTATCTCATCGTCCAATGAAGAAGCTTCATTTAGATTCTCAATGAGAGTATAAAAGGAAGCTTCTAAGGATTTTGAGATAACTAAGAGTGAGAAAATCAGATCGTGCATTGAAGTGTGTTTTTCCATGCATGAAAGTCTGCTTGAATAAAACAGTAACGTGTGTCCAAGCTGTTCTTATTCAGCTTTCCATCTGTGTTTATAAAATCAGTGATTTCATCTAAGTGAGTGTATTCATTGTATTAGTCTGAGTGTGTCTTAGATTAGTTGAAAATCTGTTGTATCTGTCATCTCAGCTTGAACCTTTCTACAGTCAAGCTGGTTTGTAATTAACACTTATTAATAGTATACACAAACATTGAGAAAAGAGTGTTGAGTTTTAAATTGCTGTATTGACCCCCCCCCCCCCCTCTACCACTTAGAACAATTCACTAGGAAAACATTTTGGGACCTACAGCTTCAGATTCAACAGATGAACCAGGGTGACCAGCCTGCTCCCCCTCAGCCACTGAGGCTGAGGGCTAGACTTTGATGTTTAGCCTTCTTGGTGACAGGCTCAGCTTCACTAGACTTTAAGGCTCGTTTTACCTTTTTAGTCCGTGATTTGGATTTTCAAGCGAGAGCAGGAGTTGGATTCACCTCATAGGTTGAAGGTACTTCCACTAAACCAAGAAGCCTCCTCATTGGTGTTGCAAGAGGAGGTTCATCAGCAGGAACTGGGGTGTAAAATACCCTATTTCCAATGATAGGAAACACCATAGTTATCAAGTAGGTTGTGAGTTGTAGAGATGCTTACCACAAACATGTTTGAAGATTAGACTTAGAAATTTGGGGTATCTAACAGCAGGAAGGCACTATTCTTGTTACACAAAGGACCTCAGATTTGAGAACATCCATTTGCCCATATTAAGGGTTGTCCCATCCACAAACTGTAGGGCTACTTGAACTTCATCCCGGCTAAGCTAATCGAAAGAACCAACTTTGCAACTTAGGCTCATCACCACAGAGGCGAAGAGAAAGTTGTAAGTTGGTGCAAGCTCCTTTCTGAATAAGGTTGCACCCACCCTTGGTTCTGATACACTACATCAGCGTAGAAGATTACCCATTTGTTCATTCTCAGGCTGTGGTTTGTCATACTTTTCAGCAACAGGAAGATGAAGTACTTCCTGAAGAGGAGCTGCAGTGATCTCAACAGTTTTTGAGGTGTTGAGAATTGTTCCCCTTATAGTTTTGGTAGCAGGGTCGTAGGAGCAGGTGTACCAAAATTCATACACCATTACTTGGAACATGACACTAGGAGTGGCTGTCATCGCATAGTTAAGGGGATGGGCTTTCAGGAACTCCACCATTTGTTCATAACCTTTTCTAGCGTAGTTTTTGGGAATGGTTAAATTTGCTACATAGTTGGTGGGTTTGATGGTTAACATGGTGGTGACAGATGGATGCTTGACAACATCGTCACCTAGGAATGCAGGTACAAGGGGGTTGTTCGGGGAGGCCATTTTTAAGAGTAGGAGAGGATACACGATTTTTGGACACTAAGTCTGTTTGGGTTTTGCAGAGGGTTTATGGAAGCAGTAAGGAAGAAGAAGAAGATGAAACAATGATTTGGGTATTTATAGGACTTGAATGTGGGAGAGTGGGAGAGAGAAAGTTTGGGCGGTTGATTTGAAATGTTAAGACTAACGGAAAACAAAATAGTTTACCACGTCAGCACGTTTGTCAGACCAACTTGACCTTTTTCTCCACTAACACACGCAACACACATTATCAGCAGGTAATTAAGATAAATATATACATAATTTAAGTAACTTAAATATGAAGTAATGTTAATTAAAAGCTGATGGTCAAAGATATTGTTCAAACCTGTGATGAAAATGTTTCATCAAACACTGATCATTTTGTAACCTGCTATCAAACTTGTGTAGCTGTATGAGAATAGGTTTTAATGTAAAATCTGTTCAATGGTTGAACAGATTACAAGGCTTTGCCTTGTATGACAGAGTACAGTGTGAGAAGGATTTTGGTTTTGACAACATAACAGGTTTGAGAGTAAACCTTATTTTGTCAAACCGGTTACTTGTCAAACCTGTTCAAATTTTAAGGAAACTGACTAAGTGCAGAGCAGATAAAACCTATTCTGTAAAAGCCGTTTCGTAACATTTTATCAGATGTGATTAAGTGGCTTTAGAACATCAATGACACTTAGTCATTTTTATTTAACATTCCCAACTTGCATACAATGTAATTAAACCTATTTTCATCAAGAGATTTGGTGAAAATTTCTGCAAGCTGTTCTTTTGTGGGAACAAAAGTTACCTCCACATTACCTTTTTGGATGTGATCTCTTATGAAGTGATGTATGGCCTCAATATGCTTTGTTCAAGAGTGGAAGACTTGATTGTTGGATATGGCTATGACACTTGTATTATCACATAGAATAGGAATCTTCCTATATACAAGCCCATAATCTTCAAGCTGATGCTGCATCCATAAAATTTTTACACAGCAGCTTCCAGCAGCAATGTATTCAGCTTCTGCAATAGAGGAAGAAATAGAATTTTCTTCTTGCGACACCAACTGATCAACTTTCCACCAAGGAGTTGGCATCCACCTGTTGTGCTCTTTCTATCTAGCCAGAAACCTGCAAAATCAAAATCTAAATATCTAATTAGATCAAGGCTGGAGTCTTTGGGATACCAAAGACCCAAACCTGGTACCCTTTAGGTATCTGAAGATTCTTTTTACAGCAGCTAGATCTGATTCCTTTGGATCAGCTTGAAACCTAGCACATAAACAGGTTGCAAACATTATATCTGGTATACTAGCAGTTAGATATAGCAAGCTCCAATTTCACATTGGTTGTCATTAGGGTTTTGATGGGTGAACATTGATCAAATTTAAACTTTTTCAGAAGATCTAATGTATACTTTCTTTGATTTATAAAAATGCCATTTGAGGTTTTGTTTAACCTGTAATCCTAGAAAAAAGTAAGTTCACCCATCATGCTTATTTCATATTTAGATTTCATGAGCAATGAGAAATTCTTGCAAAACTGTTCGTTAGTATAACCAAATATGATGTCATCCACATAAATTTGAACAAGCATAATATCAGTTTTCACTTTCTTTATGAACAATTTAGTATCCACATTACCTCTGGAATATCCATTGCTCATAAGGAAATCAGTAAGAGTGTCATACGAGGGTCTTGGAGCTTGTTTCAAAGCATAGAGTGTTTTATCCAACTTATAGACAAATCTTGGATGATTTTCATTTTCAAAACCTCGTGGTTGCTTAACATATACCTCTTCTTGCAGCTTACCATTCAAAAATTGTTAGATCTAGAAATTATGATAGTTTCACGGTATATATTGTAATAAATGAAACTTAGTTTTGTGTTCATTTTCTAAGGTTTCACAGTTCTATGTAAATGGGTTAAAACACCAAAAGGTCAACCCATTGGTATGGATAGTTTAGATCCATATACTTTCCTATAAATAGTTTCTTTTAGGTTTTCATTTGTAACTATTCAACAAAGTGTACGTACGTGATTTGGAAAGGCAATTAATGTTTATCTAATCTTGAATGTTCTTATTGTTCATAATATTACTCATGTTGTTCTTCATGTTCTTCATGTGATTGATTATATTATGAATGTCTATTGAATGTTGATTGAATGCTTCTAATATGGGAATTACAATTGGTATCAGAGCCAAAAGATTGGTTTAAAAGTGTTTATAAATATCTGATTTTTGAAATTTTTCTTAAAAATTCTGCATTTTTCTAAAAAATTGCTAACGTTCTTGAACGTTCTCCGTGTTCTACTAAGAATCCCTCTGTTTGATCTTTGAAATCAAAATTTCTGAACTGTTTGTGGTTAAATCTCATTTGATACTATACTCCTTCGGGTGAACATCTTACTGTTTAATCCCAAATTCGTGAAAGAAAGTATATTTGATTCAAAAATCACTCAGATGTGTGCTTAATATTGTTTAAAATTCGTTGCATTCAAGAACTGTCCATCATCTGAGAGTTACAACTCTCGGATATAACTGAGTTGTGTGTTACCTGTTCAATTTTTTTCTAAGTATTTTAATTGTTGGTACACCCTGTGTGACGATAGCATTCTAGATATGTAATAGAAAGTCATTTGTAATAGATGAGACTTTATTAATACAAGTTATGTGTGTTAATTCATAATTGTGTATATATCTACATCTGCATGTTAAGATCTAGACTATGATGATAATTTCTAGAGTATCAAGTTAAGTTCTAGACTGTGATGATAAGTTCTAGAGGATCAGATAAGTTCTAGACTATGAAGATATGTTTTAAGGATAAGTTCTAAGGCTAAGGTTCGAACTAAACCCAACCCAGACGAACTTAGTAAAGCTAAGTTCGTAGGGTATTGGACATGTTCGTGGGCTTGGGCCTAAACGAACTTATCTAGTTTAGTTCGAACTTAATCAGTATAATTAGATCTTAATTCGTTTTATTTAGTAATCTTTGATAATCTTTGACAATTACGAGTTTCAGAGCTTTGGTGAACGTTCATATGGTTTCTTGACATTTTTCTCGGATGAATCACGTGTTTTCGAAGTTTTCAGAGTTCTATAAGCAAGGTTACGGGAAAAAGTTCATATTAGTTCATCTTTTCAGTCGAAATTAGTGTTTTTTAATGCTGAAAACATTGGTTTAATCTGAAATCTTGAAAAAAATCAAATTTTTGGTTGTTTCTCAAACTTGCGGTGCTCGAACATAAGGGGTGTATTAGGGTTTTTCGATCTTGCCAGAATACACTCCTCTCGAACTTGATTTCGGGTTTTTCGAATTTAATTGGGTTTCGAATTTGTCAGAGAATTCGAAGTTGTCTAGGATTCGAACTTAGTTGATTTCGAATTTGCTTTGGTTCGAACTTGTCAGAAGTTCTTAGGGTTTTTCGAAATTGTTTTTGTTCGAACTCGTCAGAAATATTAGGGTTTCTCGAACTTGTAGGATTTCAAACTTGTTGAATTCGAACTTAAGACACAAACGAATTTAAGTTTCAAAATGAATTTAACTTTAAAACTATTCGAACTTGATTAAGTTCGAAGGATTTGTTCTAAATTCATTTTTAAATTAAATTGTTTAAGTTCGAAAACAAAACGTTTTAAAAGAATGTCGAATTTGCATAAGTTTTTAGAATTGGACAATGAAGTTGGCAAAGCTAATTCTCCACCCAAGCTGATCAAGTTAAAAGATTATTACTGGTGGAAGGACAGATTTGCAGAGTTCGCAAGATTTAATGATATGCATATGTGGATATGCATTGACGAAGGATACGTTCCCCAGACACAAGAGCTTGAGGGTCGATTAAAAGTTTTGACGTATCAGAATATGAAAGATGATGACAAAAATATTTATGAGGCAAAGAACCGAGCTTTTTCGTCAATTAGAATGGCACTACCTCAGGAGATCCTACACACACTTAGAAATCACAGGACTTCTAAAGAACTTTGGGACGTTCTAGGAAAAAGGTTTGAGGGAATTCCCAGGGTAAGAAAGGGGAGAATGGAGATGTTAAAGCAGCATTTTGCTATATTCAAGGCGCTGAAGAATGAGACCTTCGATGAAACAATTACTAGATTTTACCATCTGTTGACTGAACTTGATAATCACAGTGTTGAGTATCAAGAAACAGAAAAAATAGAGAAGCTTCTGGATGCTTTACCTGCTAAGTGGGAGATGTACACGGTGCTAATAAAGCATGATGAAGAAAAATTTGAAACACTTACTCTGGAAGAGGTCATTGGCACGTTAAGGGCCTACAACATTAAGGTGCAGAAGAAGGAAAGGGAATTTGATCAAGTACAGGATCAGGGTATGTACTTCGGGAAGTCAAAGTCTTCAACTTCTAGTGAACAAAAGTCAGGGGCCACAACATTCTTTTCTGGAGAAGAGTCAATACCAGTTGAAGCTGAAGAATCTAGTAGTAGAGCGTTCTTAGGGTTTTCTAAACCGAAAAAAAAAACCACAACACTCAGTATCAACCTCTCAAGGTTTTACCAAGATGCCGATGAGTGCTAAATTAGCTGAGGAGCATATAAATCTCCTAGCTTCGTTTGTAGCAGCATATGGCAACTGCATTCAAGGTAAAATCAACGATCCAGCTCTGTGGGAAGAGGACTACGATCATGTAGATCCGGACGACTTGGAACAGATGGATCTACAATGGCAACTGGCCATGGTTACGCAAAGGGTCAAGAGATTCATGAAGAGAACGGGAAGGAATATGAGTGTGAGCAACAACGTTAGTTTTGACTAGTCAAAGGTGAAATGCTACAATTGTCAAGGATTAGGACATTTAGCCAGAGAGTGTCAATGGCTAAAGGTTGAAAATTATCAGAATCAGAATCAAGGAAGACAGCATTCTAGAGGTTCAAGGAATCAAGCAACGATAGCTGGTCTGTTAACGAACGTATCTTCTAACAGACAGCTAGATGGTACATATGATTGGAGTACTCATCCGGAGTCAAATGTCAGAGCTTCTATGGCTAAGGTTACTGAGACCAATGAAAGAGCTGAAACAGAAAAGGAGGACACCTAGCAGTCCGATTCAATTCCTCTATTGGTGGAAAAGTCTGAGGAGCAAACCACTCTGGAGTTTGCAGCTCAAATGGCTAACGTGGAATCAGAGAGCAAATAGGTAACTCTTAACTTTTCTACGTTTCATGACTTATGTGTTTTATGTGCTACATTAAATGATAGATTGAAACTAGTGCTAGAAACACATACCACCATGACAGCTCAAATCGAATCATTAAAATCTGACAATGCTAGTCTTCTAGATATTAAGGAAGATTTAAGGGCCAAGATGAAAGCTGATGCTTAGGATGTGATAGTTCTAAAAGATAAGTTGAGTGAACAATGTGTCAAGTTAGAACTAATGTATGAGCATGTAGAATCATTGAACAAAGAAATCACCTTAAGGATGTAGAACTAGCTGAAGCTAGAGTTAAGGTTGCAGAGGCCAATAGCAAACTTGAAAAGTTTAGGAACTCATCCCTAAATCTAGGAAAAATCTTAGATGCTCAAAGACAGTCTAAGAATCCAGTGGGCCCAGGTTATTAGGAAAGTGCTCCACCGTTCAACAGTAACTATGTGCCTCAACCTCAGGATAAGACCACAGACTTGGTTGAATCAGAGGAAGCAACTCTAACTGAAACTGAGAAGGTAACTACAGCTAAGGTGTCAACCACAACCCCTAAGATTAAGATAGTTAAGTTTGTGCAGTCTACTAGTGACACTAAACTAGAAGAGGCAAAAACTGTAAGTGATAATAATCAAGAGGTTGTAAACACTGTAGTTGAACCAGAAGAAATGACACTAGCGAGACACCTAAGTCAAAGGGTACCTATAAGAATCCAATTGATAAAATGTCTTGCTCATATATCATGAGAAAGGTCACGTTGTGTCTAGTTGTCCTTATAAGAAAGTAGAGTCTACACAGATAGTAGGGAAACCAGACCAACCAGCCTTAAAGTCAGTACCTAGTATTGCAAGTACAAGTAGTTCTCAACATACTGAGAAGAACTTGAATGCAACACCACGGGTAGCTGCTAAACAAATACCGGTGTCGGTCAGACAGAATGACGTGATTAGGACTAATTCACCAAATAGAGTCCCTAGTCAATCTAGGTCATGACCGCAACCAGTCTATAGGAGTACTACACCTAAGAGGAGTTACACTCCAGTTAGGTAACATACCCCTAACAGACATCAAACACAAAGAATAGCCCAGGGATATATCAATGAAATGTACTATAATAGAAATTATTCTAGGGCTCCACCGCAAATGATACCCGAAAGGCCTAGAGTGAATATTAATCACTCAGCACCACAACAGGTTCTTAATCAAAAACCCTAGTCACCTGAAAGGAGAGATGGGTATTTGAAAGAGTTCAAGTATGTGGATGAGAATGGTATTACCAAGTCAGTCATGGCTTGGGTTCCCCATGATAACTAACTTTTTTTCTCTCATGTGCAGGAGTTAACTACAGCTCTTTACAACAAAAGGTTTGTCGACAGTGGTTGCTCTCGTCACATGACTGGGGAAAGAAGTCTACTGACGAACTTCAAGGGTGGAAACAAGGGATTTGATTCATTTGGTGGGAATAAGGGAGGAAATATCATTGGAACAGAAGTAATCACTAATGGGACGATCACTCTTGATCAAGTCTACCCTGTAGATAAACTTGATCACAATCTCATTAGTGTCTCTCAGATCCGTGATAAGAAGAATTGAGTTATATTTACTGAAAAAGAAGTGTTAGTGCTAAAGCCGAGATTCAAGATACCTGAAGAATGGATTATGATGCGAGCCCCAAGGGTGAATGATCTGTACACAATAGACATGAGTGTAGCAGATTCATCGATGGGAACTATCTGTATATTATCAAAAGCTTTAGAATCCGAATCTCTACCGTGGCACAGACGCATGGCACACTTGCACTTAAGGAAGATGAACTTCATCACGAAAAATGGCCTTGTGCAAGGTGTTCCACTGAAGAGTTTTTAGTTCGAAGACAAGTATGTACCGTGCATGAAGGGAAAACATCATAAGAAGTCACACAAGTCGAGACTCAAACCTCAATCGCTTCCACCTTCGATTTGTTGCATATGGATCTCTTCGGTCCAATCAACAAAAGGATTATAGGTGGCAGAACGTAAGAACAGGACTTTGATTGAGACAGCAAGGACTATGCTCTCGGATTCAAAGCCTCCTACCATGTTTTGGGGGGACGCATTGAATACCGCTTGTCATGTTTTAACAGAGTCCTTATTGTTAAATCACTGAACAAAACTTGTTATGAAGTTCTGAATAAAAGACCACCGAAATTAACTGGCTTTAAACCGTTTGGGGTGCCATGTACTTTATTGAAAACAAACATCAACCTACGTTTGGTGAAAAGGCTTACGAAGGATACTTCCTAGGTTATGTTCCTAACTCACCAAACAAGAGGATTTTTAATAAAACAAATGGTACTGTTGAAATTGTGTTTAACATTGACGTAACAAGTTATTCACATGAACCCCAAAATGGTCCAGAATGGTTATTTGATTATGACTCTATGTTTGAATCATTTAACATACCGTTTAGTGGAAATGCAGGGTCTATGGAAAACGACTTCTCATCACTGAATCTCAACGACGAGGGTAGAGGTTTTCCAAAATCAAGCATTCCATCAACATCTAAGACTATCACAACAGAAGATGGGTCTCCAGCAGCCAATGAACCTGAGTTGCCTACGGATACGAATCAGACAAGTGACTCTACCTCCGAAGACAGTGATCACGAGGAGGAAGTTGTTCCGTTTGAATTCATACCCCAAGTAGGTGAAATAGGATCGAATTTGGGAGATAATCTCCAAGTCGATGAAATTGAGACATCGAGAATAAATAAGGATCATCCAATTAAGGGCATCATAGGAAATCCACATGCTGGTGTGAGAACTAGGAGTAGTGTAAATAGTAACACAGTGTTGTTATCGATGATCAACGACACCAAGGCGTTTCACACGTGTTTATACTCGTGTTTCATTTCTCAAGTAGAGCCAAAGAATGTGCAAATGCCTCTGAACGACAATTCCTAGGTTGAAGCTATGCAAGAGGAACTTTCACAATTCAGAAAACTAGAAGCGTGGGAGTTAGTGACTTTGCCTCGAGGAGAAGTTGCTAAAGGGACCAAATGGATCTTTAAGTGCAAACGGGATGATCGGGGCATAGTAACTAGTAACAAGGCAAGACTCGTGGTAAAAGGATTCAACCAGGAAGAAGCGATAGACTATAACGAAGTATTTGAACCAGTGGCGAGTCTTGAGGCTATTCGAATGTTTCTAGCGTTCGCGTCCTTCAAAGGGTTTAGGGTATATCAACTCGATCAAGAGTGCCTTCTTGTACGGCAAGGTGAAGGAATTGGTTTATGTCGAGCAACTGCCAGGGTTTACTGATCCCAAGTATTGTGACAGAGTATATAAAATTGATAAGGCTTTGTATGGATTGCATCAGGCACCTAGGGCTTGGTATGAGACACTGCTACTCACCTCTTAGACAATGGGTTTGAGAGAGGGAGAATTGATAGTACACTATTCGTAAAGAGGAAAGGTGAATACTTTATACTAGTACAAACTGTACGTGGACGAAATCATCTTCGGGTCGTCTAATGAACAAATGTGCAAGGATTTTGAGAAGGTCATGAAGTCTAAGTTTGAGATGAGCGCGATGGGAGAGCTGAACTACTTTCTCGGTTTACAATTTGAACAACGAAAGGATGGAATGTTTGTTCATCAGACGAAGTATGTCTATGAAATTTTAGAGCGCTTCAGGATGGAAGGAACAAAGCTTACAGCGCATTTCAGTACTCCGATACAAGTGATTCACAATCTCAAACCGAGTACAGATAGTGAAACTGATGTGGATCCAACTTTATATCGGGCCATGATTGGGTCACTTATGTATTTAACTGCTTCTAGACCTGATATAATGTTTGTTGTGTGTATTTGTGCCAGGTTTCAAGCTAACCCAAAGAGTATGCATATGAAAGCTGTGAAGCGGATTCTGAGATACCTCAAGTCGAAAATGAAGCTCAGACTTTGGTATCATGCTCATGGAGATCTAGAATTGGAGGCTTACACAGATTCAGACTATGGTGGGTGTACCTTGAACAAAAAAGTCAACAACTGTAGGTAGTCAGTTCCTTGTAGTGAGACTAGTATCCTGGTAGTGCAAGAAACAAACTTCGGTAGCCGTGTCAACGTGCGAGGCCGAGTATGTAGCTTCGGGTAGTTGATGTTCACAGCTTCTGTGGATTCAACAACAATTGCATGATTACGGTTTGACTTATACTCATACTCCCATTAGGATAGACAATCAGTCAATAATTGCTATAGCTAATAATCCAGTTAAACAAAGTTTGACTAAGCACATACACATAAGACATCATTTTATTAGTGACTGTTCTGAGAAAAACTTAATTAAACTAGCAAAAGTCCCAACGGAAAACAACAATGCGGATCTTTTCACAAAAGCATATGATAGATCACACTTTGAATTGTTAGTCCAACTAATTGGCATGCGTAATCCGGAGTAACCTGACCTTGGTAGATTTTTTTTCTTTCTTTTAAGGTTTTCTTTAATTATTAGTTTATTTTATTAGTTTATTTTACTTAAAAGTGAAAACAAAAGAAAAAAGAGAGAAAACCATAAAAATCTCAAAAAAAAAAGAATATTGAAAAATCAGAGAAGTCTTAGAGTCATAGGTTCAATGTCACGAGATTTAGCACAGTCTGACAAATTCTAAGTGTTAAACTTTCACACATAATACACTAAAACTCTAAGTGATATACATGTTCTTGTCTGATATGTTGATAGGCATAATACATGAAGAATTTCTGGAAAGCTAATAAAATGATCAAGAAAATGTCATATCTGTAACTAACTTAGATGTATGACCAAAAGGTCTTATTTTCTATGTTAGAGACATACAGACAATGACTATGAATGAGGTATGCAAATTGATCTGGGGGATGTATAGCTTCATCAAAATACATCCTAAACAAAGAAAGAAAAACTTTCGTAAAGAAAAGGAAGTCAAAACAACTCGCTTTGTTGTACGTGAGTACAGACCTGTCACCTCTGTTTTAACTTAAACTAGCAAGATAAGTTGTTTTGTTGTACGTGAGTACAGACCTGTCACCTTGCTAACATGAGAAAAACTCTAAGACAAATTAAGACACTTTGTTGTATGTAAATGCAGACCTGCGTCGGACGTTTGCCTTTTAAAGATAATTTGCAAATGCCAAAAAGTATAGTCATTGTATGTCTGCCTTGATCATAGAAGTATGTCTAAGTATGGGACACGTAAGGTAGTTTCTTGAAATATAAAAAGGCCAAAGGAAATTCCTAAGTGTTGACGTTTAAATGGAAAAGCATACCGACAATTGACTTGGAGTGTATTTTATGCCAAACAACCAAAGGAATAAAAAATTCCTAAGTGTGAAAGTGCAATACCGAAAGTGCGTTTGACACCGCTATCTGATTGAACCTTCTTTGACTTTCTCGCAAAATTATTTAGTTAGTGTGTTTTTATTTTTAATTTAATTTAACTTTATGTTATTTAAATTTTATTTTATTTTTACTTAACTTTATCTTAGTTTAAATTATTTTATTTCTAAATTAATAGGAATGAGGTCAAAGTTACTAGAATGCATTTTTAGTTGAAGAAACAAAATTGTGTGATAATCTGTTGCTTAGTGTGAATGTCTCGCAAAGTTGAAAAAGTTGAAAAGGTTGAATTTTGCTCAAAATTTTCAATTAAGTTCGAAGTATACTTAAGTTCGAAACCCCATTCGAACTTAAGATAAGTTCGAACTTAAGGTAAGTTCGAAGCAGATTGGATATAAATAGGTCAACAGTGTTCATTTAATGCACCTACACTCGAATTTATATCTCTCGAACTTATAAGGGCGATCTCGAACTTGTTCACGTTCATTCGAACTTATCGCAAATTCGATTTTGAGAACTATTCCTCAAATCTTTCCACAGTATCTCGAACGTACATAAACACTTAGTTGTTTTTCATCAACAATCAACTAAGTAAATGGATTTTAGGGCCTTTTATTGGTTAAAAGCAAAAAATTTTGAGTTTAAAATATCCAAAGACTAGGTGGTATAAATCACAAGTTTTAGGTGTTGAAACTTAAAATTAATACTCAATAAACTTGATTATAACATATTAGGACTAGATTCATTAGTCATTTAAGTCTAAAAAGGTTTAAATCATGAGATTGAAATTTAAAATGCTGACATTGAACTTGTTCTACAGGATTCGAACATGTTCTTCAAGTTTCGAACTTGTCAGGCCTTCGAACTTTTTAAATATCAATAAGTTCGAAGACAGACATGTTCAAATAGGTTTCTCGAATTTAAATAAGTTCAAAGGTCACTGGACTGTTAGAACTTAAGTAAGTTCGAAGGAACTATTTTCCTCGAATTTAAGTAAATTTGAAGGTGATTAAGTTCGTTCGAACTTAATCAAGATCGAATCACTTGCAATTTTTTCCAAAACTGATTTCTAACATTTTAAACGTTTGTTTTGTGTGCCGATCGTGCTATTTATAACAAGCACAATATGATCATGATAGTAAACGTTTAAGCAGCTGAGGCGCAGCCTTATCTTCAAATTTTGGAATTTCTAGCTCAGTCCAGGGTGGCATATGCATTGACTCACAATCCCATGATCATTATGCAATATGTCGGCCAGTTCTGGAAATATTTACATGTTGACAACTCAGTAGTTCCTCCGCTTCTAAGGGCAACAGTTGGTGGCCAACCGATCTCATTTACTTCTGATCATCTGAGGACTATTCTGCAGTTAGGCACCATTGATTAGGAAGATGGCCCTATTGATTTTCCGGCACCCATCAGGCAAGCGGCCTTTCTAAGGATGGGATATGCTCAGGACATCACGAAGGTGTCCTATGTCAAAAGTGGTGTTATAGGACAATGGTATCACCTGATGCATGTTATGATGTTATGTTTTGCACCGAAGAAGGCCGGTTTCGACACGATGATCTCCAAACTTCAGTCAGGGATGATATCGTTGGTGTACGACAAGCCTTTCAGCATTTCAGGGGTTTTCTTTGGGGAATTCGTTGATCAAATCACCGCTCCAGCCCCCGAACGATTTTGATGTACCCAGGATTCATAATGATGATCATAAGGCACTTTTTGCCAGATCTACCAGCGCTACCAGAACAAGTTGCAGTTGCAGCTATTGATAAACGGATTTTTGCAAACTTCCAATCCCACAATGCAAGGAGGGCAGAGGAAGTGAGGCCCCAAGTGGCTCCTTTATTCAGAGCAGTCATTGATCCAGATTTTGTAGCTCTAGAAGGAGAGGAATGGATAATTGATGAACCTCAACAACAAGCACCGGCTCAGCCAGCTCCGGTTGTTCAGGAAGTTCCACCTCCTCAAACAACGACGGAGGCAGCTGGGGCTTCTACATCGTGACCCCAGGCTGACCCGAGACTACAGACATTGGAAGAAATTTTTGCGCAGGGCACAGCGTCTCAGGAAAACATTTCTGCTGAGCTGATTAATGATCTCTGGAACCGCCTTCAGAGATGGATGACATCTTCAAAGATATTGATGATTATCAGCCTCCAGCAACAGCGGCTGAAGCAAATGAAGGTCATGTAGAGTCTACATCCGGATCAAAATCAGATTCGAGTTCTGAAGAAGTTTTAAGGGAAGCCGCCAATCCACCAACATCTTTTGCAACAAATGGCTCTAGGCTAGTAGTGAGCCGACAGAAAATGATTCGTCCTGCTCTCAGAGATAAAGATGAAGAAGACGAAGATTTTGTATTGGAAGAAGAGGCGTTGTTGTCTAGGAAACAAAGAGCCAAGTGCCAACGTCTAGCTCAGAAAGCTCCATCTACCTGAACTGCCGCTCCATCCGCCACAACCACCACTCCATCTACATCAACATCCACTCCATCAGACGACCAAAGCTTCTCGCAATTCAAAGCTAAGGTTGACTGCCAGACAGTCCAAATTCTACAACTCTCCAGGGCTGCCTCAGAACTTCAACAGCACAACTCACGGTTAGAGCAACAAAATGTCCATTTCCAACAAACAGTGACTGCCCAACAAGAAACTGTGACTGCCCAGCAATCTCAGATTATAACTCTTCAGACCCTAGTGGAGCAAATATTGAAAGATCTTGCAGCTCAGGGGGAGAGTAGTTGTCGGGGATATGAATTTAGGGGAAGCCGTAGAGATGATGAAGGAGGTGACCCCAATGCTCAACAGAAAGACAGTGAGCTAGCAGATCTTCGACATGAGACTGCTCAGTAAGCTGAGGTTTAGGGGGATCCTGGATCATCAGGCTCAGGAGCTGATCAGGGAAAAGGCAAGGCTCCCGAAGCTTCAGAGTTTCATGAACAAGAAATGATAGGAGCCTTGGCCGATCTAGATGATGAATATGTTAGATTTGATTTCGAAGATTTCATAGATCTGGAGGAACTTGAAGAAGGAGAGTTCATACCTGAGGATGTTCCAGATTGGAAATCAGACGATGAAGTATTAATGGATGAAGAAGACGAACCAGATGAGATTGTTATACAAAAGCAACCGGTTACTGAGCAATATGTAAATATAGACCAGAATCCGATAGATCTAGACGTGCTGAAGTCTACACTTAATAATGAATCGGATGATGATGTATCTCAAAAGCCAGATAGGGAGCAGACCAAAGAAAAAAAGAGCAGATTAGGGTTCAAGAAAGAAGAGAAGAAGACAGAATTGGCGGTGAAAGAGAAAATAAGGTTGCCCAGTCTAGGAAAGCTATCAGGAGGCATTCTTAGCTGGTTCTTTGACAGGGAATTGCAACTTTTTGTTCTTAAAAGAAGAGATGGGCTTCAGTATTTAAGGAGAACACTTAAAGCCTTTAATACATTGCAAAAATGTGAAGTAAAGGAGTTGGCATGGAAAAATTTGATCAACCTAGGAGACGACCAATATGCTGAAGTGATAGCAAAAATTATCAGAAAGGAAGGTTGGTCTGGAAGGTTCGGTAGAATTAAGCCAAGGTCAGGAAAGAGAGTCATGGATGAATCAAGTATAGTTCCATTGACTGGGAAGCCGTGGATGAAGATGTTCTACAAACCAGTTAAGTGCTTAAAGAAAGTTCCGTTGAAGACTATGCCACAGGACGTTTTGAGTAATATGAAGTGATGGTATGTCGATAACGAGACAGCCGAGGCAGTCATGGAAAATCAAGACGAAAAGGTCATTTTGAAGGTATATGATCATTTGCATCTTGTCAAAGTGTCCAAGGATGACCTGCAGAAGCTTCATGATCAGCCAGTTTTCTATCATGAAGGCTGGAGATCTGAAGGCAGGAAGTATCAGAAGGTTATGAAAATTTGTATGAAGCGGGGACCGCATGCAGGTAGTAGTTTGAATAAGCCTAGTTCTGTAGACTAATGAATATCTTACTAGAAGCTATCATCAAGGGGACTCTGTTGGTACACCCGATGTGACGATAGTAGTCTAGATATGTAATAGATAGTCATTTGTAATAGATGAGATTAAGACAAGTTATGTGTGTTAATTCATAATTGTGTATGATGTCTACATCTACATGTTAAGTTCTAGACTATGATGATAAGTTCTAGAGTATCAAGTTAAGTTCTAGACTGTGATGATAAGTTCTAGAGGATCATATAAGTTCTAGACTATGACGATAAGTTCTAAGGATAAATTCTAAGGCTAAGGTTCGAACTAAACCCAACCCAGACGAACTTAATGAAGCTAAGTTCGTAGGGTATTGAACATGTTCGTGGGCTTGGGCCTAAACGAACTTATCTAGTTTAGTTTGAACTTAAGTAGTATAATTAGATCTTAATCCGTTTAATTTAGTAATCTTTGATAATCTTTGACAATTACGAGTTTCAGAGCTTTGCAAGTGCAATTGCGAGCTAGAAAGTGTTCAGAGAGTATTTCTTGGAGCAATACACAGTGTGGGGCTGTTTGTTACATCGGCAATCATTGTGTTCAGCTCCGGTTTCCGTGCGTGATCGATCCGTTAAGCGTCTAACGTGAATTCCGCACTCATTGGACGGTGTCGCGTCAAGATCAGATCCGTAGATGTGGTGACCTTACATTAATGCCTCATGCCCTATTCGCAAGTTGTAACTTGCGGATAATACTGCTTGATATCTATTAGTTCTATTGTGCCTAAGTACTTAACACCTCATCCGCAAGTTCCTACTTGCGGATCACATAGCACACACTCTGCACTTCAAAATTTTCCTAAGTAAAATTGTTATCTGGTGTTTCACCCGCGAGTCAGAACTCGCGGATCCTCATCAATCACAAGTCCCTACTTGCGGATAACATAGCAAATCCACAATTGATTCAAATTTATCTAAGTTACAACTCTCGGATAAAGCTTCATCCGCGAGTTCACCTTCCATCTTCACTTAGAATTTTTTTTTCTGAATCTCACTTAGTGTGTTTGCCCCATTAAGGATATAATCACTTACCAATCTCGATCCAAAGAAGCCTTCGTCATGAATCGCAACACTCTCGCTATGGGATCTGACGTCAGGCCTCCAACTCTGTATTGAGGACGCTACCCTCTGTGGAAATCTCGTTTCCTCGATTTCATTGAACATCAAGAATTAGCTACTGACATTCTAGACTCCATCTACAATGGTCCGGTTCAAATCAATCTACCGCAACCACCTCACGCTGATTCCGGAAACGAGGACACTCCTAAGATGGCTCACATGCCTAAACAACTCAACCGGATAGAGGCTGATAGGATAGCTCGCTCATTCATCATCCAGGTTGTTCCAGATGAAATCTACATCAGCATAGACAGCTTTAAGACTGCCCAAGAGATGTGGGACGAAATTGAAAGACATATGCAAGGCAATGATCGGAATGCCAAGCAACGTGAAGCGAATGTGTTGAACAACTATGACTTGTTTTCCATAAAAGATGGAGAGGCTCTAGAGGCCATGTATCACCGCTACTGCACACTGATGAACGAACTCTGGAAGAACAGAGTCAACAAATCCCTAGTAGAACTGAATAGAAAGTTTGTGAACTCTCTGTAACCAGAATGGAAACAATTCATCTGGTTAATTCGTGAGATAAATGACATCAACATACATGATCTCTTTGATAGTCTCGTAGTTTATTAGTCTAAAGTCTCGGGTAAGCTTGAACCCAAGATACCAGAGGAAACCACCACATCTGACACCCTTGCTCTTCTCTTAGACAACAAAATTAAGTCCTCTACGGCTTCTAAACTCCTCAAAATTCTCTCTGAGTCCCCTGAATCTGATACTGATGATGCCGACAATGATATTGAGGCTACTAATCTTCAACGGCAAATCTCATTACTCACTCATGCCTTTCATAAGAAGTTTCCCAAATCATCCAACAAGTTTCGACGAGAAGCCAAGAGTAAAAAGTATGATGACAAGAGGGAAGTCGCTGAGTAGCCAAAGGAGGAGGACCATAAAGCTGATGACAAAGAGAAGGGATGCTTCAACTGTGGTAAACCAAGCCACTTTGCTCGAGAATGTCGTCTTCCAAAGCAGAAGAATGAGAACTACTACAAGACAGAGTACAATCTCGCCAAGCAACGGGATGGTGGTATTGCTCCGTTCGCTGAAGAGGAACACTGGTTAGAAGATATTGACAACAAAGAGGATGCTGCAGATCCCATGTGTTTCATTGCCGACACTCAGTCAGCAGAAGATACGATTCAAGTACTTGAAGTCTCACTGATGGCTCAAGATGCAAGTTCCAGCAACACATCTCCCTCAATAGATAAAGAGGAAAATTTTCTTCCTGAAGAATTCCTTGCTGAACTAAATGTTTTGCGTAAAGAGGCCAAAAAGCTAAAGGTTTGTCAAAATGCCATTCGGGATGCTCGAAATGAATCCGCTGATTTGCAAACAAACATTTTAGCTTTAAAAGATCAAGTGTCTAAGACTAATACGGTAACAATGGAAGTAACTACCAAACTGGTCAAATTAGAATATGATCATCAAGTGCTTAAATCTGAAAAATCCCACATAGATTACAACTATCATTGTGTCATGGCTGAGAAAATAGAATTAAATGAACAACTCAAAGACATGGATGATAGGTTTTACAAATGTGGTTAAACTGATCAAACTATAAATAAGTATAAACCTAGAAAGTTGTAGTCTAAAGATGGTTTAGGGTATACCGGTCATGGAGTCATGCACGAAATGGTCAACACACAACATGATCCTTTATATGATTTCGAGACACTAGGTTGTGGTTTTAAAATGCCTTATCACAAAACCCTGCCAGAAGTGTTAACCGAAGAAGAAGAAAACCGAGCCAGACCTGATAGAAAAGAAATTAACTTTTTTTATAACTGGTTAAATTACGATTCTCTTCAAGGAAAATTAGATATAACATTTTGTTGGTACACCCTATGTGACGATAGCAGTCTAGTTATAGATAGTCTTTCGTAATAGATCAGGCTTTGCAAATACAAGTTATATATGTTTGATCTTGATTATATATGTTTGATCTTGTTTGTGTATGATGTTTACATTTGCATGATAAGTTCAAAGATAAGTTCTAGAATAAGTTCAAAGACAAATTCTAGAACAAGTTCAAATGCTAGGGTTCGAATTTAGTGAAGCTAAGTTTGAATGGTAGTGGACAAGTTCATGGGCTTGGGCCTAAACGAACTTGTTTAAGCTATGTTCGAACTTAATCTCTATAATTAAGAGTTAATCTGTTTGAATTAGGGACTTTTGCAGAAATTAGCATTCAGAGCTCGTATTACTGCGCGTACGAACTTGTGTTATTTCAGAGAGTTTTGGGAGAAATACACGTGTTGGGTCGTTCGTCGTATCAACTATCATTGTGTTCGTCTCCGATTTCCGTGTGTGATCGATCCGTTAAACCGCTAACGAGGATTCTGCACTCGTTGGAAGGTGTCAGGTCAAGATCAGATCTGTGCTATAGGTGACCTTATAAGTGGTATCAGAGCCATTCGAGTGTTCTTCGTGTTCATACGAACATTCTTGGTTTCTTGACGTTTTTACCGGAAAAATCACCGTTTTCTAAGTTTTTCAGAGTTCTACAAGAAAGTTATCAGGAAAAATTCACATTAGTTCATTTTTTCAGTGGAAATCAGTGTTTTTAATCTTAAAAACATTGGTTTAATCTGAAATCTTGAAAAAATCAAATTTTTGGCCGTTTCTCGAACTTGCGGTGCTCGAACTTAAGGGGGTATTAGGGTTCTTCGAACTTTTCAGAATACGCTCCTCTCGAATTTGTTTTAGGGCTTCATTCGAATTTAAATGGGTTTCGAAGTTGTCAGATTCGAAGTTGTCCGAAAAATTAGGTTTTTCTCGAACTTACCTGAAGTTTGAACTTGTCAGAGATTCTAGGGTTTTCACGATCTTACACTCATTCGAACTTGTTGAGTTCGAACTTAAAAAAATTCGAATTTAATGTACAAAACGAAATTAAAATTAAATTAATTCGAACTTGCATAAGTTCGAAGGATTTATTTTAAATTACTTTTTTAAATTAAATTGTTTAAGTCCGAAAACAAAAAGTTTTTGAGAGAATGTCGAGTTTGCAAAAATTCCTGGAAATGGACCATGAGGTTGGCAAAGCAAATTCTCTGCCTAAGCTGATGAAACTAGAAGATTACTATTGTTGGATGGATAGTTTTGCTGACTTTGCAAGATTCAATGACATGTGTATGTGGATTTGCATTGAGGAGGGTTATGTTCCTCCTACGCAAGAGCTTGAAGGCCGACAAAGAGTCTTGACGTATCAAAACATGAAAGATGACGACAAGAAAATATATGAGGATGAGAACCGAGCTTTTTCGATTCTTATAAAGGCATTACCTCAGGAAATCCTACATAGGACTTCTAAAGAGCTTTGCGATGCTCTAGAGAAGAGATGTGAGGGAAATCCTAGGGTACGAAAGGGAAGAACAGATTTGCTGAAGCAGCAATTTTCCATCTTCAAATCACTAAAGAATGAGATGCTAGATGAGACGATTACTAGATTCTATCATCTGCTAACTGAACTTGACAATCACAATGTTGAGTATCTAGAGATTGAGATGATAGAAAAACTTTTCGATGCTTTACCGGCTAAGTGGGAGATGTACACGGCACTAATAAAGCATGATAAAGATAAGTTTGAGACTCTTACTCTTGAAGGGTTTATTGGAACGCTGAGCGCATACAACTTTAAGTTAGAAAAGAAGGAACGGGAATTTGTTCAGGTTCAAGATCCAGAGATGTATTTTGGAAAATCAAAACCGTCAATCGCTAGTGAACTGAAGTCGGGGGCAACAACATTTTTCTCAGGAGAATAGCCTATTCCAGTTGAGTCAGAGGATTCTAGTAATAGGGCATTCTTAGGGTTTTCCAAACCAGAAGAAAAACCACATCAAGAAGCGTCTACTTCTCAAGGCTATTCAAAGATGCCAATGAGCGCAAAATCAGCTGAAGATCATCTAAATCTTCTAGCTTCGTTTGTCGCAGCGTACGACAATTGCGTCCAAGATAAAAATAAACAATCCCACTCTGTGGGAAGAAGACTACGATCAGGTAGATCCTGACGACTTGGAAGAGATGGACCTACAATGGCAATTGGCCATGGTGACTCAAAATCAAGAGGTTTATGAAGAGGACAGGAAGAAATCTGAACGTTAGCAACAACAAAGTTGGTTTTGACAAGTCAAAGGTAAAGCGTTATAATTGTCAAGGATTGGGACACTTTGCCAGAAAGTGTCAAAGGCTAAAAGTGGAAAACTATCAGAATCATAACCAAGGGAGATATCACTCTAGTGTTTCTGGGAATCAAGCATCCATCGCTGGACTATTAACTAATGTGTCATCTAACAGACAGCTTAATGGAACGTATGATTGGAGCACTCATCCTGAATCGAACGCCAGAGCCTTTATGGCTGAGGTAACTGAGACCGGGGGAGGTAGAGCTGAAGAAGAAGCAGAGGACACGCAGCAGAGAGAATCAAGTCCTTTGTTAGTGGAAAGTCAGAGGAGCAAACCATTCTACAGTTTGCAGCTTAAATGGCTACTGTGGAGTCGGACTGCAAAAAGGTAACTCTAAACTTCTCTACATTTCACGATTTATGTGTTTTAAATGCTACTTTAAATGACAGATTAAATCTAGTTCTAGAGACACATAACACCTTAATAGCTCAGGTTCAATCATTAAAATCGGATAAAGCTAGTCTTCTAGATATTAAGGAAGATTTAATGAATAAGCTGAAAGCAGATGCTCAGGGCGCGATAGTTCTAAAAGAAAAGTTAAGTGAACAATGTGTCAGGATAAAACTCATGTACGAGCATGTTGAATCTTTAACCAAAGAACTCACTCTTAAAGATGTAGAGCTAGCCAAATCTATAGTTAAAGTTGCTGAGGCAAATAGCAAGCTTGAAAAGTTTAGGAACTCGTCTCTAAACCTAGGAAAGATCTTAGAAGCTTAACGGCAGTCTAGGAAGCTAGTAGGCCTAGGTTATCAAGAGAGTCCTCCTCTGTTCAACAACAACTACATGCCTCAACCTCAAGATAAAACCACTGAACCGGTCGAATCAGAGGTAGCAACAGTAACTGAATATGGAAAGGATAGTTCAACTAAAGTATCTACCACTACCTCTAAGATTAAGAAAGTCAAGTTTGTGCAGTCTACTAGTGACACTATACTAGGAGAAGCTAAACCTGATATTGATAATCAGCAAGAGGAAGTGATCAGTGTAGTTGAATTGAAGGAAAATGACACTAGTGAGACACCTAAATCAAAGGGTACTTATAAGTGTTGGTACATCCTGTGTGACGACAGCAGTCTAATTGATCCTACATTGTGATTTTAGCAAGTGTGTGATATATATGTTTATATATGGTTGATATTTATTAGTGTTTGTATGTTTGAACTTGATGTAACGTATTACAAGAAGTTCAAACATAAAGTACAAAGATAAATTCAATTATAAGTAATAACGTAAGGATCAACACTTAGTTGTTTATGTAAAAGGCTAGATTCGAATTATATATGGGTTGACATTCGAATCTGTGATAGATTCGAATGTAACCATAGATTCGAAAATAGGCTAGATTCGAGACTGTCAGATGGACAGATTCGAATGGGCCTTGGGCCAGATTCGAGGTTGGCCCACAACAGACTCGAATCAGGGTCTATAATTAGGGATAGACTCGAATGATTAGAAGACTTTTTGCAGAATTCGTGAGGGATTAAGCAAATAGCGATCTCGAGTTTATCAGCTAGGTGAGTGCCGTTTCGGAGAGAATTAGTACGTAGGATCGTTCGTGTGTCGTTCGTTCAGCGTCTAATAGTCTCTGTGTTCCGTTGGTTGAGAGTTGTCCGTCTAACCGTCAACGAGGATTCCGCACTCGTTCACGGATCCGCGTCTAGATAGATCTTGCAGTAGTAGACCTTACAAGTGGTATCAGAGCCTACGGAGTGTTCTTGGTGTTCTTCGTGTTCATCAGATACATTCTAGGTTAATTGACGCTAGTTGGACGGTTTTGCTCTCAAAAACGTGTTTCTGAGCTTAGCAAATTCATATTCGGGAAACACTTTGTGGTTTTTCACGTTTTTGATCGAATTCATTATTTTTCGTTTGAAAAATAGTGATTTAATCTGTAAAACGTCAAAAAATCAAAGCGTTAGCCGTTTTTCGAGTTTGCGGCGCTCGAATCTATAGGGGTAATTAGGGTTTCACTCTAGTCTCGAGTCTAACCTAAATACGCTCCTTTCGAGTCAATTTCAGAGAATTTCGAGTCTACCTTGTTTCGAATCTGTTACTTCATTCGAATTGGATCTCGAGTCTATATTTTTTCGAGTTTGTTTCGAGTCTGGTACTGTTTCGATTCTGTGCTTCGATTCTGCTGACATTCGAATCTGCTGTGCCTTCGAATCTATGGATCATCGAATCTAAGGAGTTGTTCGAATCTGACATTATTTCGAATCTAATTGACTTTTAAGACTTAATCGAATTTAATCTCAACAGATTTAATATTAATTAGTTTCGAATCTATCTAGATTCGAATAAGTTAGTCTAAATCAGTTTCGAATTAAATTAATTAAGTTCAAATTCAATTTGTTTCAGAAAAGATGTCAAATCTTCAGAAATTCCTTGAGATGGATCACGAAGTTGGGAAGGCAAATGCACCGCCTAAGCTGATGAAAGTTGAGGACTCTTACTGGTGGAAGGACAGATTTACAGATTTTGTACGATTCAATGATATGCGCATGTGGGTGTGCATAGATGAAGGGTACATTCCGCCAGTATCTGAAGTTGAAGGCCGTCAAAAGGTCTTGTCATATCAGATGATGAAAGAGGATGACAAGAAACTATTTGAAGCTGAAAACAAAGCTTTCTCCA
Organism: Centrapalus pauciflorus; assembly: GCA_020465985.1. Taxonomy (NCBI): domain Eukaryota; kingdom Viridiplantae; phylum Streptophyta; class Magnoliopsida; order Asterales; family Asteraceae; genus Centrapalus; species Centrapalus pauciflorus. Next base: position 39,594 of record JAANYP010008040.1, on the reverse strand, counting down.
TAATCCGTATGGCTTTACCTCAAGATATTTTACACACATTTCGGACTCAAAGGACGTCGAAGGAACTTTGGGAGTCTCTTCAGAAAAGGTGTGAAGGTAATCCTCGGGTATGAGACACTGTCAACTCACCTCTTAGACAATGGATTTGAGAGAGGGAGAATTGATAGTATACTATTCGTGAAAAGGAAAGGTGAAGATTTTATCTTAGTACAAGTGTACGTTGACGAAATCATCTTCGGATCGTCAAACGAGCAAATGTGCAAGGATTTTGAAAAGGTTATGAATTCGAAGTTTGAGATGACTGCTATGGGAGAGCTAAACTTCTTTCTCGGTTTACAAGTTGAACAAAGAATAGAAGGAATGTTTATTCATCAGACAAAGTATGTCTACGACATTTTAGAATGCTTCGGGTTGGAAGGAACAAAGCTGACTGTGCACTTCAGTACTCCGATTCAAGTGAATCATAATCTCGGACCGGGTACAGATAGTGATATTGATGTGGATCCAACTTTATATCAGACCATGATCGGGTCACTTATGTATTTAACTGCTTCTAGACCTGACATAATGTTTGATGTTTGTATTTGTGCAAGGTTTCAAGCTAATCCGAAGGAAATGCATATGAAAGCCGTAAAGCGGATTCTGAGATACCTGACGTCAAAACGGAAGTTGGGACTTTGGTATCATGCTGATGGAAATCTGGAATTGGAGGCCTACACGGATTCAGACTATGGTGGATGTAGCTTGAACCGGAAATCAACGACTAGTGGTTGTCATTTCCTTGGAGGGAGGCTCGTATCCTGGCAATGCAAGAAATAAACTTCGGTAGTCGTATCAGCGTGCGAGGCCGAGTATGTAGTTGCCAGTAGTTGCTGTTCATAGGTTCTGTGGATTCAACAACAATTAAGGGATTACGGTTTGACTTATACTCATACTCCCATTAGGATAGAAAATCAATCAACTATTGTCATAACAAATAATCCAGTTAAACACAATAAAACTAAGCACATAGATATAAGACATCATTTCATACGTGATTGTGCTGAAAAGAACTTGATAAATCTGGTAAAAGTTGCAACGGAAGACAATAATGCATATATATTCACAAAAGCTTTTGATAAGTCACGCTATGAATTGTTAGTTCAACTAAATGGCATGCGTAATCCAGAGTAACTTGGCCTTAGTAGATTTTCTTTTAGTAGTAAGGTAGTTTGGTTTATTAGTTTATTTTACTTAAAAGTGAAAAACAAAAGAAAAAAGAGAGAAAATCATGAAAAATTTAAAAAAAATGAGAATATTGAAAAATGAGAAAAGTCTTAGAGTCATAGGTTCATAGTGACGAAAATTAGCACAGTCTAAGAAACTCTAAGTGTTAAGCTTTCACACATATTGTACCTTAAAATCTAAGTGATATACACATTCTTGTCTGATGTGCTGGTAGGCATAATACACGAAAGAAATCCTAGCAGCTAATTAAATAATCAAGAAAATGTAATATGTGTAACTAACTTAGATGTATGACCAAAAGGTCTTAATTTCTATGTTAGAGACATACAGACAATGATTATGAATGAGGTATGCAAATTTATCTAGGGGATGTATAGCAACATCAAAATACATATTAAATAAAGAAAGAAAAAGTTTTGAAAAGTAAAGGAAGTCAAACAAGTGGCTTTGTTGAACGTGAGTACAGACCTGTCACCGCTGTCTTGCTAACATAAGAGGATCTCTAAGACAAACTAAGACACTCTGTTGTATGTAAATACAGAACTGTGTCTACCGTTTGCCTTTTAAAGATAATTTGCAATACCAAAAAGTCATAATCATTGTGTGTCTGCCTTGATCATAGAAGTATATCTAAGTATGGGACACGTAAGGTAGTTTCTTGATAAATAAAAAGGTCAAAGAAAATTCCCAAGTGTTGAACGTTTAAATGGAAAAACATACCAACAATCGACTTGGAATGTATATCATGACAAAGAATCAAAGGAATAAAAATTCCTAAAGTGTGAAACTGAAATACTGAAAGTACGTTTGACACCGCTATGTGATTGAACCTTCTTTGACTATCTCGCCTAAATATTATGTTAGTATATTTTTACTCTTACATTAATTTTAAGTTAATTTTGAATTATTCTATTTTATTTTATTTTATCTTAATTTTAATAAATATGAATAAGGTCAAAGTTACTAGGATGCATTTTTAGTTGGAGAAACAAAATTGCGTGATAATCTGTTGCTTAGTGTGAATGTCTTGCAAAATTCCGTTAAGTGAAAAAGTTGAAGAAGTTGGATTTTATTCAAGAATTTTCAATTAAGTTCGAACATCAGTTAACTTCGAAGTTAGATTCGAACTTGCTGCAAGTTCGAACTTAACATAAGTTCGAAGGAGTTTTGATATAAATAGGTCAACAGTGCTTCATTTAATGCACCTACCTTCGAACTTACTCTATCGAACTTATCTGCGATCTCGAACTTACCATTCGAACTTACCGATTTCTCAAATTTAGACTATTTCTCGAAGTTTTCCACTATTCATCAAACCTACTCACTCTTAGAAGTTTTGAACCAACAAATACTAAGTAAGTGTACGATTAGGACCTTTTAGTCGCTAAAATTGACCAATTTATAGTTTTTGTTTCATTTAGAACTAGGTGGTGTAAATCACAAGTTTCAGGGTCAAAAACTTAAAATTAATGATTAATAAACTTGATTAGAACCCATTAGGACTAGATTCTACAGTTCATTGAGTCTAAAAGGATTAAAATCGTGGATTTGAAGTCTAAAATGTCCGACTTCGAACTTGTTCAACAGCATTCGAACTTGTTCCAAAGGTTCGAACTTGTCAGGACTTCGAACTTGTCCAAAATATCTATAAGTTCGAAGTCAGACATGTTCGAATAGGACTCCCGAACTTAATTAAGTTCGAAGGTCAAAAGACTGTTCGAACTTAACTAAGTTCGAATGACTAATATTCTCGAATTTAAGTAAGTCCGAAGATGTTCAAATTCGAACTTAATCAAGCTCGAATTTAAACAAGATCGAATAACTTAAATTTTTCAAAATTAATTTCTAACAGTTTATTGGTATCAATTGTGTGCAGGTATGGGAGATCGAGCATTCTTCAATAAGCACAACATGGTAATGGCAGTTGACCTTCAACTGCCAGAAGCTCAGCCGTATAGACAGATGATCCAAATCCTGTCGCAATCTCGGGTGGCGTATGCACTCACACATAACCTGCAGATCATACTTCCATACGTTCGATAATTTTGGCAATCATTGCAAGTAGATTGCACTGTAACACCTACGATTATACGCACGAAGGTAGGTGGTCGTCCAATCACATTTTCCGCTGATCATCTACGATCAATTCTACAACTGCGGACTACTGACCAAGAAGATGGTCCATTTGACTTTCCAGCTCAAATAAGGCAGACGGCCTTCTTAAGAATGGGTTATGCTCAAGACATCACCAAGGCATCATATGTTAAGAGAGGTCTTATTGGCCAGTGGCGATATCTGGTTCACGTTATCATGGTTTGTTTTGCTCTGAAAAAAGGCGGGATTTGACACAATGGTGTCCAAGCTCCAATCAGCAATGATATCTCTCGTCTACTATGTAACAACCCAACTTTTGGTCCAACTTAATTATCTGATTTTGAGCCAATAATGTAATTTTATTACCTTATTTGAATTATAATTTAATTAAGTTATGAAATTATTTAATTAAATTATATGATTGTTATAAATTATTAAATTATCAAATTAAAAGATAAGGAAAATACAAAAGTGAAAGTAGGTTAAATTCACATAATGTTAAAATGAAATATATATAAACCAAATTAATGGTCATTAACAACATTTAAGAAATTGGCACTCTCTCTCTCTCTCTCTACTCTCTCACTAAACCATACGGCCAACCTGACAAACTCATCAAAATTGTTCATTGAATTGCAATTTATTTAAAGAATTGAAGTCAAGAGAAGGTTACAAGCATCAAACAACAAGAAAATTCAAAGAATTCAAGGTAAAAACTACTTAAATTTGATGTTTACGAGAGTTTGGTTCCGTTTTATTAAAAACCGAAACCTATGATTAAAATGTGAAATTTATAGGTTGCATGTATATATATTTGATAGATAATCATGTAATGAAATATATAAAAGTGATAGAAACAAGAATCAATTGTTAGATTGTCCAAACTTATTAAAAATCGGAAATTTTGATAAACCATGTGTTCTTGATAAAAATTCATATTTTGGACAATCATGATCAAAATGTGATGTTATTGATAGGGAAAAGTGTATAAAAACAACCCAATAATGATAATATAACATAATATTAAGTTGCATGTTAATAAAAATAAGTTTTTGTAAATATTTGATAAAAATCCGTATGAACACAATAAGAACATGAAGAACAATTTTCTGGAAAATTCTAAGTATAGGGATCCGAATTCGGGTAGGACCGAATTCGGATGGTGCCCCATTTCGGACCCTATATTTCGGATGATCCTAATTCGGTCCCAATATCCTAATTCGGATGATGTTCCATTTCGGATCACTATGATTTCAGATAACCTGTTTCGGATATTACACTTCGGATTTTAAGCTTTCGGTTGGTCCTAATTCGGGTTAGCCATCCGGTCCGAATCCGGGTGCCTGATCCGGATTGGTCCGAATCCGGATGACCGATCCGGATGGTCCGAATCTGATGGATCCGAATCTGAATGATATATTTTGATACTTTAAATCAAATAAAAATTATTTTTTGTAAATACAAGACTCATAATATTATGATTAAATATTGATAAATAAAGCAATATGATATGTATATTTATACATATATATATATATATATATATATATATATATATATATATATATATATATATATATATATATATATATATATATATATATATCTTGAGAATAAAGAAACAAAGAATATGAACAAATGAAAGATTTATGAATGATTAGTTATCAGAATCAGATAAAATAATGATTTTAAAGCTAAAAGCTAATTATATGATATGATATGATTCTGGACAGGTTCAGTTAAATTCTGAACAAAGATTTAAAGATTAAAAAGATTGAAAGCGGGTCTTTGATTTTAAAAGAATTGACAGAGAACAGATTGACAAAGATTAAAGATAAAATCCTGAGATAACTCAGGTGGTGGATATATACATCTGCTTGATAAAAACCCCAGACCTGTGAGTTATAGATATTCAGATTTTGCATGCTAGATTTCCGGTTGAGACATATTGTTGATGTTAGATTAATTTGACACTCATATTATCAGCTGGATTGTGACCTGTGCACACTATGGTTCGGTGTTGCCCAGTAGATCATGATAGCTATTTGATTTATCACTTCATATGACTTTGAGATTTACTATTCATTTCTGATATTGTATGAGATTACTGCTATCATGACTTTGATTACGCATACTTCATCATTGCATATACTTTGACATATTGATTCAGCTTGATTAGCCTTGTCGGTCTATTGTTCTAGACCTGGCTATTTCACCAGTTCTATTGAACTTGGTAATGACCCTCCGATGTTCCGCCATGTTGATTTACTGGTAGCTAGCCCAGTATGTGGCTGATCCTCACGATTTAAGCGTGAGCGTGGTTTGAACACCATCCGACTCTATGACTACTATGTCTCAATCATGAGGACTGTAGCGGCAGTCAAGATATATCACGCTAGACTTATGATCCGCTTGATAATGCATGTTAATTTTAAAATCAATTTACTCACTAAGCATTGCTTACAGTTGTTACTTACAATTTTTACAGGAAAAGATAAAGGGAAGTCTATTTGACCTAGTTCTTAGGTCATTCAAGATTCAAGTTTGAAGCTTTCACAGATCACTACTCAGCAAACTTTTTGGTACTGATTGAAAGATGACAATTGTGGTGGTTTTGGGTAGACTTGATATGATTGTATGATGTAATGTATTAGATTAGATGGTACCCTTTATAAGTTTAATTTGAAAACTGTAATCAGTATTAAACTTAATCTTAATATGTTTGTACTGTAACTTAATATTCCGCATTATAATTACTCTATCTTAGTTACGGTTGATATCGTATTGCATGATGTGGAACCTAGACTCGTGACTATTGCCCCGTAAGGGGTGGTCTTCACAAGATGGTATCAGAGCCCATAGTTTGAGTGAATCAAGTATTACGAGAGTAGTACTTGGTCTCAAACTGAAGCAATACATATGTATCAATCATTTAGGTGGTTTGAACTGAGATAGGATGTACAGACTGTTAGGATGGGAAAAGGGTACATAGATCTAAGTCTATAAACTGATAGTTAAATGATTTTAATTTTCAGTAAAGATGTCAGGATCAAGTGACATTCCCAGCAACATGACTCCACAACAGATGTTTGAAATGATGCAACAACTATTAGCCCAACACTCTGAACAACAAAATAAGATTATGCAAGAACAGTTTCAGGCCAGAGATGAGGCCGAAGCTAAAAGACGTGATGATAAAAAGAATAAGAGAAAAGATAAACAAGTCTAGAATAATGAATCTGCTTCTGATAACTCAAACCCTGAAACCTAAATTGCACAGCCAAAAGGTTGTAAATTTAAATATTTCAAAGCCAGCGGTGCCCTGAACTTTGAGGGTACAGTGGATCCAATTCAGGCAATGGATTGGATAAGCCATACTGAGGAAATCTTCAGAATTTCCGACTGCTTAGAATCTAAGAAAGTAAGTTATGCGTCTGCGTTGTTCGTTGGTGCTACTCGTGCCTGGTGGAAGACTCAAAGAAGCATATATGGAGAGGAGATAATACAGACATTAGAGTGGAACCAGTTCCTTGACATGTTCAACGCAAAGTAATGTCCTATTGATCAATTAGATAAGATGGAAGTTCAATTGATGCAGTTGACCCAAGGAACCAAAACTGTTGATGAATACGAACATGAATTTTCACGGCTTTGTGGTTACTCCTCGTATCAAGTAGCTACTGAAGAAAGAAATATGAATCGATTCCGCGGAGGGCTTAACCCGAGATATCGACACCCAATTGGCAGATTCTTCAAGCCAAATAAATCACAACCTCAGCAATCTCAACAATATAGTTCGCCACAGAAAGCTCAAGCCTACTTGCTCACGAATGAACCACGATTCTGCAAGAGATGCAGAAAATCACACATGGGATTGTGCAATCCAGACGACGTCACATGCTTTGCATGCAACAGAATTGGCCACAGCAGCGAAGATTGTCCCCAGCGAGGACTTGGATGTGCAAAGTGCGGAAAGCGCGGACACTTCATGTATCAGTGTCGTAGTGGGCAACGAGGTCAGTCACAATCGTCAGCTGGAGGATCTACAATGAAAAGTTCAGCCGCAACCCCGACTGTAAGGACTCGAGCATTTCAGATAATAGCCGAGGAAGCAACGGAAACCCCTGACGTGGTTACCGGTACGTTCATGCTTAACTCAATCCCTGCCCGTGTATTATTTGATTCCGGAGCTAGTCGTTCCTTCATATCGACTTCTTTTGCGCAAAGACTATCTAAATCTCCATCCAAGCTTCCTATCGTGATTGATATTGAGACAGCCAGTAACAACTATGTTATGGCTAAATCTGTATACCGAAATTGTACTCTACTTGTTGACAATATCGTGTTCAACCTCGATCTTATCCCGATTCCGTTGAAAGAGTTCGACGTCATCATCGGCATGGACTGGTTAACAAACAATGAAGCTACAATTGTCTGCAATCGCCGAATCATCATAATCAGGACTTCAGACGGCCGAGTATTAGAAATAAAAGGTGATAAACGAAAAGGTGTTCACTGCTTCATAACTATAGAGAAAGCGCGTAAATATCTATCTAAGGGTCATGAATCCTATCTATGTTATGTCTCATCTGAATCTGTCTCTGAAGATAATAAGAAATCAATTTCCGATATCTTAATCGTCTGTGAGTTCCCAGACGTATTCCCTGACGATATTTCTGGAGTGCCACCGGAACGTCAAGTCGAGTTCGGAATTGACTTAGTTCCTGGTGCGGCTCCCATCGCCAAAGCTCCTTACAGACTTGCGCCTGCAGAGATGCAGGAAATGTCAAAGCAATTGCAAGATCTGTTAGAGAAGGGATTTATCCGACCTAGTTCATCTCCGTGGGGTGCACCTGTCTTATTCGTTAAGAAGAAAGACGGAACTCTTCGTATGTGCATCGACTATCGTGAGTTGAACAATGTCACTATCAAGAATAAATATCCTCTGCCCAGAATCGATGATTTATTTGATCAGCTACAAGGAGCAAGCTATTTCTCCAAGATTGATCTTCGTTTTGGTTATCATCAATTGAAAGTAAGAGATGAGGATATTCCAAAAACAGCCTTCCGAACAAGATACGGTCATTATGAATTTCTCGTAATGCCTTTCGGTCAAACAAATGCACTAGCGGCGTTCATGGATCTCATGAATCGTGTGTGCAGACCAATGCTGGATAAGTCAATTATCGTATTCATAGACGATATCTTGATTTACTCCAAAACGGAGGCTGATCATGTTAATCATCTGCGACAACTGCTAGAGTTATTGAGAAAGGAAAGAGTCTATGCAAAATTTTCAAAATGTGAATTCTGGCTCAGACAGGTATAACTTATATTGTCTTGAGCTATTTCCTAAGTATTCTTTGTTTGAATAAAAAGCTTGAAATTCTATATTGATTTCTTTATAGATCCAATTCCTTGGCCATGTTGTATCTGGCGAAGGTATTTCAGTCGATCCTACTAAAGTTGAGGCTGTTCAGAAGTGGCAAACACCTCGAAATGCCTCTGAAATCAGAAGTTTCCTTGGATTGGCCGGTTATTATCGGTGATTCATTAAGGACTTCTCAAAGATTGCTGTGTCACTCACAATGCTAACACGAAAGAACAAGCCTTTCGTATGGACTGATAAACAGCAAGAGGCTTTTGAAACATTAAAGCAGAAACTTATTCAAGCGCCAATCCTAGCCTTACTAGAAGGAAATGATGATTTCGTTGTTTGTAGCGATGCATCTGGTGCTGGCTTAGGATGTGTCCTCATGCAAAGGGGAAAAGTCATTGCCTACGCTTCAAGGCAATTGAAAGACTACGAGAAAAGCGCACCAACTCATGATCTTGAGTTGGCTGCCGTTACCTTTGCACTAAAAATCTTGCGTCACTATCTTTATGGGACTAAGTGTCAGCTGTATACTGACCATAAAAGTCTTAAACATCTATTTACTCAAAAGGATCTAAATATGAAACAGCGACGGTCCTTGGAGCTTATCAAGTACTATGATTGCGAGATCCTGTATCATCCCGGCAAAGCCAATGTGGTCGCGGATTCTTTGAGTAGAAAGACATATCCAGAAAAGTGTTGCTATGCCCTGACTCCTATTGTATTTTCTTTCGATCTTATCAAAGACATCAAATCTGCTCAAGCTGAAGCATTGAAAGAAGAAAATATCTGTTATGAAAATCTAAAAGGGCAACTCCAGTTCTTATCAGTGAATCATTTGGGACTTCAATGTCTCAAGGGAAACCGAATCTGGATTCCTAAGTATGGTTCAATCCGCAACACTCTTCTATCAGAAGCCCATCAGTCTAAATTATCGATTCATCCTGGCAGCTCAAAGATGTACTGCGATCTTAAGGCTGATTGTTGGTGGCCAGGAATGAAGAAAGACATCGGTCAATATGTTGAAAGCTGCAGAATCTGTCAGATGGTTAAGGCAGAACATCAGAAACTCTTCGGGGATATGCAACCACTGCCAGTTCCTGAGTGGAAGTGGGAGCATATAACCATGGACTTCATAACTAAATTTCCAAAGACCAAGAGACAGCACGACTCCATCTGGGTAGTCGTGGATCGATTAACGAAGTCAGCTCACTTCATACCGATGAAAGAGACATACTCTCTTGATAGATTGGCACAGATTTATATCACTGAAGTCATTTCTCGTCACGGTGTGCCAAAGTCTATCATCTCTGATCGTGATAGTCGTTTCACTTCAAGATTTTGGAAAGCGCTGCAAGAAGGGATGGATACTCGAATCTCAATGAGTACTACTTATCATACTAATGCAGATGGCCAAAGAGAACGTACTATCTTGACTCTCGAAGATATGCTCAGTGCCTGTGTTCTTGATCTGGGTGGTAATTGGGATGACCACTTGCCTCTGGTCGAATTCTCATATAATAACAGTTATCATTCAACGATCAAGATGGCTCCTTTTGAAGCTTTATACGGAAGAAAGTGCAGAACTCCCACCTGTTGGCGTGAAACAGGTGAATCGCCTATAGCGGGTCCTGCCCTTCTACAGTTGACTCATGAAAAGATTCAACTTGTTAGAAGGAATATCCTTGAAGCTCAGAGCTGGCAGAAGTCATATTATGATAATCGACACAGATCTATCAGTTTTACAGTTAATGATTGGGTGATGCTGAAAGTATCTCCAATGAAGAATGTGGTACGATTCATAAGGAGAAATAAGCTAGCTCCAAGATTTATTGGTCCGTTCAAGACTGTTGAAAAGATAGGGAATCAATCTTATCGTCTTGAACTGCCAACGGACTTATCTGGAATACATCCTGTATTCCATGTCAGTCATTTGCGAAAGAGCTTAGCCGATGAAAGAGAAGTGCAGATACCACATGTTAATCTGCAAATTGATGAAAAGCTTCGAGTGGTTGAAAAGCCGGAAAGTATTCTGGACTCGAAGACCAAAAAGCTTCGAAATAAAGAGATACAGATGGTGCTCGTCCAGTGGAAACACCACAAGGGTTCGCATCACTCTTAGGAATCTGAAGATGTTATGAAAGCTACTTATCCAAGTCTGTACGAACATAGCTAACTTCGGGGACGAAGTTTGTGCGTGGTGGAGCCCATTCTGTAACAACCCAACTTTTGGTCCAACTTAATTATCTGATTTTGAGCCAATAATAGAATTTTATTACCTTATTTGAATTATAATTTAATTAAGTTATGAAATTATTTGATTAAATTACATGATTGTTATAAATTATTAAATTATCAAATTAAAAGATAAGTAAAATACAAAAGTGAAAGTAGGTTAAACTCACATAATGTTAAAATGAAATATATATAAACCAAATTAATGGTCATTAACAACATTTAAGAAATTGGCACTCTCTCTCTCTACTCTCTCACTAAACCATACGGCCAACCTCACAAACTCATCAAAATTGTTCATTGAATTGCAATTTATTTAAAGAATTGAAGTCAAGAGAAGGTTACAAGCATCAAAAAACAAGAAATTTCAAAGAATTCAAGGTAAAAACTACTTAAATTTGATGTTTATGAGAGTTTGAATCCGTTTTATTAAAAACCGAAACCTATGATTAAAATGTGAAATTTATAGGTTGCATGTATATATATTTGATAGATAATCATGTAATGAACTATATAAAAGTGATAGAAACAAGAATCACTGGTTAGATTGTCCAAACTTATTAGAAATTGGAAATTTTGATAAACCATGTGTTATTGATAAAAATGCATATTTTGGACAATCTTGATCAAAATGTGATGTTATTGATAGGGAAAAGTGTATAAAAACAACCCAATAATGATAATATAACATAATATTAAGTTGCATGTTAATAAAAATAAGTTTTTGTAAATATTTGATAAAAATCCGTATGAACACAATAAGAACATGAAGAACAATTTTCTGGAAAATTCTAAGTAAAGGGATCCGAATTCGGGTAGGACCGAATTCGGATGGTGCCCCCTTTCGGACCCTATATTTCGGATGATCCTAATTCGGTCCCAATATCCTAATTCGGATGATGTTCCATTTCGGATCACTATGATTTCGGATAACCTGTTTCGTATATTAAACTTCGGATTTTAAGCTTTCGGTTGGTCCTAATTCGGGTTAGCCATCCGGTCCGAATCCGGGTGCCTGATTCGGATTGGTCCGAATCCGGATGACCGATCCGGATGGTCCGAATCTAATGGATCCGAATCTGAATGATATATTTTGATACTTTAAATCAAATAAAAATGATATTTTATAAATACAAGACTCATAATATTATGATTAAAAATTGATAAATAAAGCAATATATATATCTTGAGAATTCAAAGAAACAAAGAATACGAACAAATGAAAGATTTATGAATGATTAGTTATCAGAATCAGATAAAATAATGATTTTAAAGCTAAAAGCTAATGATATGATATGATTCTGGACAGGTTCAGTTAAATTCTGAACAAAGTTTTAAAGATTAAAAAGATTGAAAGCGGGTCTTTGATTTGAAAAGAATTGACAGAGAACAGATTGACAAAGATTAAAGATAAAATCCTGAGATAACTCAGGTGGTGGATATATACATCTGCTTGATAAAGACCCCAGACCTGTGAGTTATAGATATTCAGATTTAACATGCTAGATTTCCGGTTGAGACATATTGTTGATGTTAGATTAATTTGACACTCATGTTATCAGCTGGATTGTGACCTGTGCACACTATGGTTCGGTGTTGCCCAGTAGATCATGATAGCTATTTGATTTATCACTTCATATGACTTTGAGATTTACTATTCATTTCTGATATTGTATGAGATTACAGCTATCATGACTTTGATTACGTATACTTCATCATTGCATATACTTTGACATATTGATTCAGCTTGATTAGCATTGTCGGTCTATTGTTCTAGACCTGGCTATTTCACCAGTTCTATTGAACTTGGTAATGACCCTCCGATGTTCCGCCATGTTGATTTACTGGTAGCTAGCCCAGTATGTGGCTGATCCCCACGATTTAAGCGTGAGCGTGGTTTGAACACCATCCGACTCTATGACTACCATGTCTCAATCATGAGGACTGTAGCGGCAGTCAAGATATATCACGCTAGACTTATGATCCGCTTAATAATACATGTTAATTTGAAAATCAATTTACTCACTAAGCATTGCTTACAGTTGTTACTTACAATTTTTACAGGAAAAGATAAAGGGAAGTCTATTGGACCTAGTTCTTAGGTCATTCAAGATTCAAGTTTGAAGCTTTCACAGATCACTACTCAACAAACTTTTCGGTACTGATTGGAAGATGACAATTGTGGTGGTTTTGGGTAGACTTGATATGATTGTATGATGTAATGTATTAGATTAGATAGTACCCTTTATAAGTTTAATTTGAAAACTATAATCAGTATTAAACTTAATCTTAATATGTTTGTACTGTAATTTAATATTCCGCATTATAATTACTCTATCTTAGTTACGGTTGATATCGTATTGCATGATGTGGGACCTAGATTCGTGACTATTGCCCCGTAAGGGGTGGTCTTCACGTACTACAAGAAGTTTAGCTTTTCCGAGATGTTCTTTGGGGAGTTTGTCAACCAAATCTCTGATCCCAGCCGTGAGAGATTTCTCATGTATCCGCGTTTTATCATGATGATCATCAGGTATTTCCTTCCAGATTTACCGACCTTGCCGGAATAAACTGAAGTAGCTATCATAGATAAAAGAATATTTGCTGACTGCCAATCTCATAATGCGCGAAGGGCAGAACAAGTAAGGCCCCAAGTGGCTCTGCTTTTTGGCACAGTCATAGATCCAGATTTTGTCGTTCCCGAAGGAGATGATTTGATAGGTGATGCTCCTCAACAACAACAGCAACAAGCACCGGCTCAGCGAGCTTCGGTTGCTAGGGTAACTCCACGCTCCAGATCAACAACAGAGGCAGCTGGGCCATCAACATCGGCACAACAGCCTCACAAGAGGGAACAAACATTGCGAGAGATCTTTGAGCAAGGATCAGCAGCATAGGAAAATATAGCAGAACAGCTAGTTCAGGAGATTTTGGAGCCGCCTACTGACATGGATCACCTGTTCAGGGAAATTGATGAATATCAGCCACCAGTTCCTGCAACTGTAGGAACATAAAGTCGTGAAGAAGCGACAGAAAGAACAGAGAGTCGGGACGAAGCGACAGAAGGTCTAGTTGAGACAACGTCTTAATCAGACTCAGACTCTAGTTCATAAGAAGAGGAAAGGGAAGCTGCTAATCCTACAATTTCTTTTGAAAGATATGGCTCAAGAGTAGTTGTGAGTCGAAGAAAAATGACTCGTCCGGCACTGCGTGATGAAGATGAAGGAGATGCAGATTTTATCTTAGAAGAAGAGGTAGCGATTGCTACACAACAGAGGGCGAAGCGTCAACGCATACGTCAGGGAGCTCCATCTACTTCTTCTGTCGTTCCATCCGTCGCAACCACCGCTACATCAACATCTACTTCAACTCCATCAACTTCAACTCCAACAACATCTTGTCCATTTACTGAGAATAAACGATTCACAGAGTTGAAAGGCAAAGTAGGCTTCCAAACACTCCAAATATTTCAGCTCTCGCAAGCTGTAAATGAACTGCAACAACACAATTCCATGTTAGAGCAGCAGAATGCTCAGCTTCAAACACAAGTGTCAGCCCAGCAATCTCAAATTCTGACTCTTCAGACCCTGGTTGAGCAAATAATGAAAGATCTACAAGCTCAGGGGTAGAGCAGTTGTCGAGGCGATGTGTTGAGGGGAGTTCAGAGAGATAGTGATGATGAAGAAGGTGACCCAAGTACGCAAAAATACAGTGAGCTAGGAGATCTTCCACATGAGACTGCTCAGCAAGCTGAACTTTAAGGGGAGCCTGGATCATCTGGAACAAGAGGAGGAGGAGATCAAGAGAAAGGCAAGGCTCCAGATGCCTCAGAGTCTACTGAGCAAGAAATGATTAAAGCCTTGGCCGGAATTGATGGTGATGATGATATGAACTTTGATTTTGAGGAATTCATAGATCAGGAGGAACTTGAAGAAGGAGAATTCATACCTAAGGATGTTCCAGACTGGAAATCCGATGATGAAGTATTGGAAGATGAAGATGATAATGTAAATGAAGTTTTCATTCAGAAGCAGCCTGTCATGGAGTTATATGAGAACGAAATCAGATTGTAATAGATATTGATTTGCTGAGATCTGTAGAATATGAAGAATCAGAGTCTGATGCAACTGACAGGGAGGTATCGAATGAGGAAAATTGAAGTCTGTGGTTAAAGAAAGAAGAAAAGAAGGATGTCTTGGCAATGAAGAAGGAGATGAGGATTCCTAAGCAAGGCAAACTATCTGGAGGCATTCTCAGCTCGTTCTTTGACAGAGAACTGCGGCTATTTCTTCTGAAAAGAAAAGACGGATTGGTCAGAAAGATGCTTATGATCAGAATCGACAATCTTAAGGAAGCTCAAAATATCGGTACAAGAATATGGGAACTTAAAGTCGTGCTACAACTCGTTAGAGACTTCTAACAGGACGTCCGAGACAAGCTGGAGTACAGGATGACTATCAAACGACTTGACTGATATTTTGAAAAAAGGAAACTGGTCACCAACTTGAAACCAAGATCTGAAAGCTAATCACAAAGGGGGAGAATGTTAGATCTAGAAATTGTGATAGTTTCAGGGTTTATATTGTAATAAATGAAACTTAGTTTTGTGTTCATATTGTAAGGTTTCATAGTTCTATGTAAATGGGTTAAAAGACCAAAGGTCAACCCATGGGTATGGATAGTTTACATCCATTTACTTTCCTATAAATAGTTTGTTTTAGGTTTTCATTTGTAACTATTCAACGAAGTGTACGTACATGATTTGGAAAGGCAATTAATGTTTATCTAATCTTGAATGTTCTTATTGTTCATTATATTATTCATATTGTTCTTCATGTTCTTCATGTGATTGATTATACTATGAATGTCTATTGAATGTTGATTGAATGCTTCTAAAATGGGAATTACAAAAATGCACTCTTAACATCCATTTGAAATACCTTCATGCTCTTGGGAGCAGCATATGCTAAAAACAAACCAATTGCTTCTAGTCTTGCCACTGGAGCAAATGTTTCATCATAGTCTATACCTTCTTCTTGTCTATACCCTTGAGCAACCAGTCTTGTCTTATTTCTAATGACATGACCTTGCTCATCCATCTTATTTCTGAAAACCCATTTAGTACCAATTATTGTTTTACCTTTAGGTACATGGACCAACTTCCATACTTTGTTTCTCTCAAATTGATTGATTTCTTATTACATGGCAGTGATCCAATTGGAATCATTAAGTGCATCATCAACTTTCTTTGACTCCTTTAAAGTCACAAAACTAGAAAACATACAAAAGTTTCTTAGACTATCCCACCATGTTTGCACACCTTTATTGATGTCACCAATTATTTGATAATTTGGGTGACACCTAATCCACTTAGGTTCATGTTTCAATGAGGATTCCCCTGAATCTGGTTCATTCTCACCAGGTCTTACAGAACGGCTCTCAAGATTTTAAGACACACTGTCATCTTAATCCTGTTCACTTGTTGAAGATGAACCATTGTTGTTGAACACATCAGCAGAATATTCAAGTAATCAGCATTGATTGGTTCTGGACATGGTACATTGATTATATCGGTACACTTATTCACACAGGGTGTACCTATATAATCATCATCATGTCCATTTTGGTTAACATGTTCCTCTCTGGGTGATGTGGAAGCTTTTGTGTCATGTTCCTTGGTGTTGGAATGCATGAGATCATCAAAGCCGAAGTCTCCTGAAACTGATTCAGGAACAGCTTTGGTTGAATGATTTTTAGACTCTTCAAAGGTAACATTGATAGATTCATCTATCATCTTTCTTTTGGAGTTGTATACTCTGTAGACTTTGGAAACTGCTGAGTATCCAACAAACACTCCTTCATCAGCTTTGGGTTCAAATTTGGCCAGCTGATCCTTTTCATTCAAGATGAAGCAAGGGCATCTAAACACATGGAAGTAGCTTATATATGGCTTTCTCCCTTTGAATAACTCATAAGGAGTCTAATCGAACCTTTTCACCACTAAGGATCTGTTTTGAGTGAAGCAGACAGTATTGACAGCTTCAGCCCAAAATGATGAGGTGAGACCTAATGCACACAGCATACTTCTAGCAGCTTCTATGAGGGTTATGTTCCTCCTTTCAGTAACTCCATTTTGTTGTGCAGTTCTCATAGCTGAAAAGTTTTGAAATATTCCTTTTTCTTCACAAAAGTCCTCAAGAGTACTATTTTTAAATTCAGTACCATGATCACTTCTAAGATGCTTAACTTGGGCAAAGTTTAGAACTTACATCTTTTTGATAAACCCAATAATTTCTCATGCAGCCTCTCCTTTGGTCTTTAGGAAGATTACCCATGTGCACTTGGACAACTCATCAACCATTACTAAGATGTATCTTCTAGCTCCTAGACTTGGGACATTAACAGGTCCAAACAAGTCCATGTGGAGGAAGAAGAGAGGAGTGTCAATAGAGAAAATTTGCTTAGATTTAAAAGATGTTTTTCTTTGCTTACCCTTCTAACAAGTTGTGCAGAGTTTATCCTTAACAAAGGTTATAGAAGGCAAACCTATTACTAACCCTTCTTACAGAGTTTGTTGATATTCTTGAAGTTCAGGTGTGATTGCCTTTTGTGTGATAACCAGTTGAGGTCTGCATTGCTTCTTGAGACAAAACAAGTTTCAGTTGTTTGGTCAGCAGATTTCATGTCTACAACATAAACCCCTTTCTTTCTTTGTGCACACAGCACAACTTTTCCTTGGGATTCCAGTATGTACCTTAGGTGCTCATCAACGTTAACCTTGTAACCAGCATCACACAGTGACTTATGCTTACAAGGTTATGTTTCAACCTAGACACATAGGCTACTCTGTTGAAGGTTCCAGCACCTGCATGAAGGGTTTCATATCTTTCTGACCTTCTATAGGTTTGAAAAACTTATTTTCAGTTTAACCTATTTGAGCAGTGGCTTTGCCTTTGCCTTTACTGAGTTGTGATGATCTTTGCCTACTTAAGGTAGTATGATCATCATGATTGGTTTTAACAAAAGATTTTCTTTCACTTATCACCAATTTTCCACTATGATTTAAAAACTTATTGGAAATCACAGCAGAGTTACTTCCAACATGAGATTTACCCCTGTTGGATGTAACCTGCTTTCCTTTTGAAAATTTCTTTTTAAAGTATTCAGCACCAAATGGAGTCACAGGTTTCTTTTCTTTAGACTTCACTTCAGAACCTGTTTTGGGATCAGATTTCAGGGCTATAGGTTTAACACCTTTTCCATTCAGTTTTTCATGTGAAGTGGTTGGGCACTTAGCAGAACGATTTGATGGAGAACACATTCCATCATCAGTTTTCACAACCTTTTCACATGAACAGTTAGTGTTTTGAGGCCTGACAAACTTATTTGTTGAAATCAACTTTCACATTTACATTTTGGATAAATGTATTTGGAAGTTCACCAAGTGGGGATAAAATTGTTTCCATATTGTTGATTTCAATAATAGAAGCTACTGTATCAAGATCTCCTCCAAGATAGGGTTGGAATTTGAGCAGAAATTTGCTCATTGATACATTCAGTGACTCTTTTAGCAGAATGGCACCAAGAGTCAACAATCTTTGGAAGCTTTGAGTGCTTTGAGTCTGTTTCTCTCTTTTCTTCTAATAAAGTTGTGTTGAGGTGTTTTACTTAATCAAGTTCAGCTTTCAACTTATGAAAGCCGTCAAGTTCTTTAGATTTTTGTTCAAGATTAGTTTTTAGTTTTATGATCTTAGACTTCAAAGCATCATGCTTCTAAATTGCAGCTTTTAAATCCACAAGTAAGTAATCAAACATTTTATCATTTTCCTCATATTTGTACTCTCTAAAGTTTTGTACGTTATACATCATTGTGGGATTCCAGTTTTCCAAGGAGCTGAGAGCTTCAGCTTCTGCCAGATCCTGTTTGAAGTTACTTGATGAAGGAACAGCAGTGTTGGCTACCAGACAGTTGTTGTCTTCCTCATCAGATGATGAGTTAGAGTCTTCCCAAACACAGTTTTCAGCCACTAGTCCCTTCTGCTTGTTAGAAGCCACATAGTCTTCTAACTTTTTCAGCTTTGCCATGGCCATAAGGTACTTAACCCTGTAGCCTTCGTCTCCGTTTATCTTGTAAGGTTTGGAGGAAGAACCAACAGCTTTAAACACACAATCAGCAGCTATATGGCCAGTTTTGCCACATTTAAAGCACTTAGCCTTGCATTTGTCAAATGCCTTCTTTTGGATGGCACCTTCTTTCCTTTGTAGCATCTTACCTCCAAACCTTTTCTTATTGAATTTCTAACAAGCATAGCAATCATTTGCTCATCATCAAGCTAAGTAAGATCTTTACAGTCCTCCTCTTCTTCTGATATCAGCTCCAATTCATCATCAGCCTGTTGATCATCTTGTGTGAACACGTCACACACCTGATTAACAAGTTGTCTCACGCTGGCAACAATGGTTGCACCTCTCTTGGACATTTCCAAGGCATTTCTCTTATGTTGGCTTGATTGTTCGTCATTCAGCAAGGATTCATAATATATTGACAAGATCCATGCCTCTGATGGTACCTGAGTTTCTAAGGATAGTAGAGAAGTAATTTCATGCCTCAGGTAATATGTCCAAGAATTTGTTTACCAGGGTTAAGCTATCCTTAGTGATCCCAACAGCTTTGAGATCATTGATTAAGGCAGTAAACCTGGTGTAGGTTTCAGTGAGACTCTCCTTAGGCTTTGCAAAGAATAGTTCATATTGTCTAATAAGAGTATTGATCCTGTTATCCAATGTGATAGTGGGACCACCATAGACGGTACACAAATTTTCCCACATTTCTTTCGCCGTCTTCATCTTTTCAACCTGTATGAACACATCATCAGGTAGGGAGATGACAAAGTTGTTCCTGGATTTTGCATCAAGGGCAACCAAACGCTTATCTTCATCAGATCAATGAGCTTTTGCTTTCAGAATAATCCTGACTTCAGGAATAACACCTTCAGCAGCAGGATTTATGGTAGTGACAGATGTTGCCACATATGGTCCTTCCATCATTATCTCTGGTAATTGCACATCCAGATTCTCTAAATAGAGCATCATTCTGCATTTCCAACCAAAGAAGTTCTGATGATTGAACTTTGGGGGTTTTGCCATTGACTCATTGTCATAGTAAGAGGATGAGTTTGCAGCACTGTTGTCCATGGTGGGAAATAGGGAGTTATGAGATATCTAGAGTTAACAAACACTCTAAACTGCTTTGAAACCAGTTGGAGGTCCCAACAGGTTTCCCAAGTATGTTAGTATAGGCTGTAGTTGGGGGGTGAATACAACTAATTTTTTAACACACTTTTTCTCGAAGTTTGTATGTATATATTAACAGGGGTTAATTACAAACAGGTTTGGATTGCGGAATAATCCAAACAGAGATGACAGATACAACAGATGAATAACTAATCTAAGACTGACCCAGACTAATTACAATGAATTCACTCACAAATATGCAGTCACTGTTTTACAAGACACGGACAGACAGCTTTGCAGTAGAACAGCTTAGACACACTCTCACTATTCTATTTCTCAGTTGAAGGCAGAACTCGCATGCATGAAAAACACAATTTCTCTTTGCACATTCTAAGCTTGTGGATGTCTCTCTTGGTTATCTCTCATTCCTTAGAAGCTTCTTTATATACTCACTCAATGAATCTTAGTGAAACTTCCTCATTGGGTGCAGAGATAGTGGAGTGTCTTTACAAAAAGACAAGACTGCTTTTCTGCACATCTGACAAAACAAAATTTGTCCCTTTGTTGTAGAATCTTTGTCTTTTCCTTTTTGTCTCTGTTGCATACTGCTTTACCTTAAAGAGGAATGTCAACTTTAAACCTTTCCTCTTCATGTATAGCCATTTTGATATAAGAAATGGTATGTCACTCATTTCGAATATCCTTTTATCTTCATGCATCAGAACAGCTTTGGCAAAACTGGCAGTTTCTAATTTTCCACTTTGTCTTGATATGTAAAGTGATCTTCATGTCCAAGACATTGCATGATGACATGGAAATAAATTCCATAAAGCGTAAAGCATGTTCACAAAGAACAGGTTCTGTTCACAAAGAACAGGTTCTGTTCACAAAGAATAGATCACTTATATTTGGTCAAAGTTGTCCAACGGTCATGAACAGCTTAGACAGTTTATGCTAAACCTGTCCAACAGTTTTGGACAGCTTTGGCAATCTACCAAGTTACAACAAATGTAACAGTGTAAACAACTTTGGGCTTATAATTCAAATCACTTATCAGGTTTCAATAAGGCATTAAAAAGCCTTAAATTCTACCCTTAAGAGTATCAAACAGGTTTGATTAAGAATCTCCCCCTATGATATAGAACAGGTTTGATTGAGGCCTTTTTGTGCCTTACAGACATTTTTAATGAGTTTCTTATGAGCAATGGATATTCCAGAGGTAAAGTGGATACTACATTGTTCATAAAGAAAGTGAAATATGACATTATGCTAGTTCAAGTTTATGTGGATGATATTATATTTGTATCTACTAATGAATAGTTGTGTAAGAATTTTTCATTGCTCATGAAATCTGAATATGAGATGAGCATGATGGGTGAACTCACATTCTTTCTAGGATTATAGGTTAAACAAAATTCAAATAGAAGTTTTGTAAATCAAAGAAAGTATCTTTTGTTCCTACAGAAGACCAGCTTAAAGATATTTTCACCAAACCTTTTGATGAAAACTGGTTTAACACGGATACAGGCCTGAGAGTGGATGATCGGGCCATAATGTACCTAGAGGCACAAGACAGGGTGCGCAATAAAAGGTGGTAAAACTGAAAGGGTCGTTGCCCAACCGTTCGGCCCAAATTCGACCCGGAATGAAAGTTATGAGCTTTTTAGTGATTTTTATGGGTTTTTCTTTTGGTTCCTTGGATCGACCCGTTGGGTTTTTTGACACGTGGTAAATTTCCCGTCTCTATTTAAACTATGTTTTGTCATTGTAAGTCGGCAATTATCAGTTAAGAAAACACTTTCATTTTCCAAATTCAGAGTCCTATCAGTTTTTGAAGCATAATTGTTTGGTATTCTGAGGAATCAACAAACTTTTAGTAGATTTAATTTGGGAATTCTTAGTATCAACAGATTAGTCTATTTATCATTTGCAACGCTGCATCAGTCACCCTTGTCTGTAAGCTAGGAATGTTAATTAAAAGTGACTACGTGTCCTTAATGTTCAATAGTTATATGTGCAAACCTGTCCATGTCTTAAAAACAGCTTCGATGCATAACAGGTTTCACCGACTCTGCACTTAGTCGTTTCTTAGCAATTGGAACAGGTTTGGCATCTAACATGTTTAAAAACTAAGTGGTTTCAACAAAACATGTTATAGTGTCTAAAGGATGCTTATTTCAGTAATTTCTGTCAAAAGTGTAATTCTTGTAACCTGTTCTTCTTAAGAACAGGTTTCAAAATGAAAACTGATGAAATATTATTAAACAGCTTTCATCCACAAGGATTACACAGAACAGCTTTGATGACATTACATCCCCACAGGTTTGGACAATATTCTTGAACATTAGCTTTTAATTAACATTTCTTCACACTTACTTTATGTTAATTTTGTATTAATTTAACTTATTACATGTGGATAATGTTTTGTTACGTGTTTAAGATATAAGCAAACGGGTCAAGTTGGTCTGACACATGTGCTGACGTGGTAACCGTTCAGTTCCACTAGTCATAGCCATTTCAAATTAACCGCCCTTTTCTCTCTCCCACTCTCTCACATTCAAATCTTATAAATACCTAACGTTACTGTTTCATCTTCCCCTTCACTATTGCGACCCTATACCTCCATACTTCTTGAAAATCCTCAACCACTCTCAAAAGACTAAGTGTCTGCTCTCATTCATCTTCTACCACTACTCAAATGGCTTTCTCAACTCCCCTTGTACCAGTATTCTTGGGTGATGATGTTGCTAAACACCCATCAGTTACTACCACTCTCACCATAAAACCCACCAATTACATAGCAAATCTAACAATACCCAAAAACTACGTTAGTAAAGGTTATGAACCATTGGTGGAGTTCATCAAGGCACACCCACTGCATTATGCCATGACTGCTACCCCTAGTGTAATGTATCAAGAAATGGTGTACGAATTTTTGTACACCTGCTCCTGTGACTCTGCTGCTAAGGTTATCCGAGGAACAATCCTCAACAACACAAAGGTTGTTGAGATTTCTACTGATCTCATTCAAGAGGTACTTCATCTGTCCGTGGTTGAAAAATATGACAACCCACAGCCTGAAAAACAACAGATGGGTAACCTGCTACGTTGTTGCGGTGTGTCTGCACCAAGGGTTGGAGCCACAATATTCAGAAAGGAACTGGCCCCAATCTACAGTTTTCTCTTTACCTCAGTGGTAATGAGTCTAAGATGCAAGGTTGGCTCATTTGATCAGCTTAGCAATGATGAGGTTCAAGTAGCTCTCGGACTACCTTGAAGATGGCCAAATGGATCTTTGGCAATCTAAGAGCCTTTGGGAAACAAGATCAACGATCCCCACCTGTCAGGTATCCCAGGTTTCTTAGTCTCATATTCAGGCATGTTTGTGGTGACTCCCTGTACAACTCACAGCCCCTTCTCATATCCATGGTGTTTCCAGTTATTGGAAACAAAGTCTTTCATACCTTGGTTACTGCTGAAGAGCCTCCTCTCACAACACCAATGAGGAGGCTGCTTGGTTTGGAGGAAGGACATTCTACAACGGAGGTGGATGCAACTCCTGCTCCTACTAGAAAATCCAAAGCTCTAGGCAAAAGGGCAAAACGTGTCATGAAGCCTAGTAAAGCAGGGCTTGTCTCCAAGAAGATCAGGAAGACAAAGTCTGCTCCCTCAGTCTCTATGCTTGAGGAGGAGGAGCATGTTCACACAGGTTCATCTGTCGAACCCATGGCTTTTGTGGCCAGTGGCTCTGTGCCACCAGAGACCAGAGAATTGCATTCACCAACTGTTCTTAGCCTAGTCTCTCCACCAGGTCAAACACAAGATCCTGCCACTTCCCCCTCCTCATCCTCCAGACTAAGGAAGAAATCCTTAGCTAAGAAAAGAACAAAGAGTCTTCCTACCTAACAAAGCCCATCTAGTTTCTCCCAACAGGAGCCAGTTGAAAATTAGGTCACCCCTGCTGCATCCTCTCCACCTTTCTTGGAGAGTGTTGCACCATCTATGGAGCATGCCTCACTCCAAAAAGAGTCTACCCAGATTCAGCTTGAATCCTCTGGTTTCTCCCAACAAGAACCAGTTATACATATGGAGACTACCACATCCACTATCCGTCCCTCCCAACAGGGTGACGACATTGAAAGCCAGGAGCTCTCTTCACTCCATACTGTGTCCACACTGTCCCCTCCTCATATTTCTCCAACACCTTCTGAGTCTGCACAACATGTCAAAACAGTTGGTTTTAGCCCACCAACTAATCAGCCTTCATCTTCTGCTCCTCATGATGCAACTGGTCCATCCCCATCAGTTGCTGAAGGAACAACTCCTCAGCCTGATGAACCACTGGTTACAGACCAACCCTTTGGTGAAGGCTTTCCCCATCTGCAAATTCCATCACCAGTTATCACCCCTGATGATGTTGAAAGGCATCCCTTGTCACCCCATGAAGAGGCGCATCTACAACAAAGCACCACTGATACGAAAATATCAGTCCTAAATTTATAAACTCTAATCTGACCAAATCGACCGATAAACTCTCGAGCAAGTGTACCCGATCGTATAGCAATAAACTAGTAAGACCATGATCGTCTCCACAGGGAACGGAAAATGCAATTTATACTAATTAGAATTACAATAACAAAAAAATGGACAAAATGCAAATGAATAAAAGGGAGGGTTTTGTTTTTAGATTTTTGGATACCGTTGACACGGCAAAGTAAACAAAATTACTCAAACTAAAATGACAATTAATAGTAAATAGTGAAAATTTAAAACGACTATGAAATAACTAATTAAGATAATAGAGTCAAATAACTAAAAGGTATTTATCATTGAATCACTCCCCCTAGATTTGGTTCGTTTTAAAAGTGCAATTAATTAATAGAGTTTCTAAGGAATTTCGAGCTAACATAGACCATTAACCCTATTAATCCGATTATGACCTAATCTATTCAAAAACACGCTAACTCTCGTTATTGGTGAATTGAACTCAAACTTTTATCTGGGTTATAGAGAAGTAGTTTCAACTATCATAATTTAAGAATAATTGTTTACCCTAACTGCATGCAACCGTCATAATTTCAGAACAAGCAAACAATAAGATAAAACTAATACACGTGCAAGTCGTAATTTCAGAACATGACACAATGTAATAGTAAACTACTCAATTGTCACACCCCGTTACCCCGGTTGGCAACGAAACGTGACGTCGCGGAAGCGTGACCATAATCATAATGAACGACCACTATATGGACGTTTTAAAAAAAAAATACATCGATATAACCTTAAAAGGTAGAAACGTTTTACATAACCCATAAATAATAAAGAGTAGTTCGCAAGGTACAGAGATTTGAATACATAATTAAATTATCCAAAATAATGCAAATAAATCTCCGACGGTTTGAAAAAGAATGCGACTCCTTAAGTGCGGAAGCTTGAAAGTGATTACTTCTGAAGGCATACTTGCCTTAATTACCTGAAAATACATGCTAAAATACGTCAACAAAAATTGTTGGTGAGCTCATATGTTTACGCGAAAAGACCAGTTGTATTGACATTATCAGATGAGTTGAATTTATAAAATCATAAATTCCGTGTATGTATTACATAAACCATCATGCAACTGAAGCTTAATTAGAATGAGTTTGCCCAGTGCAGTATTCCCATACGTAATACCGTGTGTTGAATATATATGCACTCGCTGTTAGCCGAACTGAGCTAACACGAATGGGGGACATGACTCCCAATAGATCTATCCACAATATACTCGCGCTTACAAATAAATGCAATTAACGGTTCATGATATAAGGGCTGATGGAATCCGAACATGTAATACATATAAGAAATAAACAGTTTTGATGTCCATATAAAAATAGTGCATGTATTTCCACCCCAATAGATAGTGAAAAATAGGGGCTATGAGAACTCACCGTAAGTGCGTCGGCAAAAACGAGCGTAAAATGCAAATTAGCGTTGTTTGATGGGTGATGAAACCGGAGGTGTTTAACCGAGTCCTAAATGATAATAAGGACTTAATATCACTAATATATGGTAATATGTATATTTATAGATTTTTATGTCTTAAATCACCCAACATTACAAGTTTATAAATAAGATTTGCTTAAAACGTCAAGTTTATATATATATAATTTTCCAGCTTTTTCGGAGGTTTTTCGGCCTACTTTGAGGCTGTTTTTGACCAAGCTCCAAAATGTTTTAGACTTTGGTTTTCTAGGTCATTAAACTACTATATACAAAGGATTTTTAGAATCAAGAACGGCCATTTTTCGAGTTGTTTAGGTTGGTGAAAAAGCTCGTTAAAAACGCTATGTTGGCCATTTTTGAGCTGTCAAACTTTCGGTTTCTCAAATAGTTTCTGGAGGTCTTAAACTTCAAAATAAATTATGAAAAATTGCAGATCTATAGTTAAGACATAGATCTAACTTTTGAGACAAGAATCAACTCATTTCGTTGAGTTATGAATTAGTTATGATTTTTCAAAGTCGATATAAGTTTTCTGCCGAAAATCCGTAGTTTATAAACTTACAACAACTTATGATTCTTGTTGTTTATTCAAATACTACTTGTATAAAAGCCATAATAGTTATAAAAACACATATATATCATATGTTTTCATAATATTAACACTTTTATAATGTGTTTACATATTCATAAACATATTTAAAGAAACAACTTAAAATAAAAACTAGAAACTTATAAACTTGAGTTTTTATGAAACTTGTTGTTGTAGGTGATTATATATATTATGCAAGACTTATATAAATGTAAATATAAGATGCAATAGGTTAGTATTTACTTACTTTGACGTTTTTAGAAGAATGGAGATGAGTAGAAAGTTGGATCTTCAAAACTTTCACCAAGAACACTTCAAAAATATGAAGAACACTTTGAAAGAACACTTGTGTGTTCTTGAGGGGCTTGAGGCCGGATCTTTAGAGGGAGAGAAAGAGAGGTTTTTGTGTTTGCAAGATGTGAAGAATGAAGTGAAGTGGTGGTTCTATTTATAGAGGAGAAAAAGGTGGTGAAATGATGAAAGGAGTTGTAAAATCTTGGATGAAAGGAAAGAGGAGGATTTGATGTTGAAATGTTGAGTAAAAAAATACAAACTTTTGGTCCTTTTGTCCTTGTATGTGGCCGGCCTATATGATGTATTTTTGAGGTATTTTCATTTTTTTTTTGTATAAAAGTATTTAGAAATGTATTCTTGTATTTCCCTTTTCTTGTAAATTCATAAATACTTTTGGATGCATTGTTTTAATGACTTGTTTTAGTCTTGCATAATTAAGGTTAAGTAATTGTATTAGTGTATGATTAGTGTCACAAATCATGATTTAATTATGTACTTAGTTGAATTAACCCTTCATGTCGTAAATTGATCGGATTAATTGATTTCCCGATTCATCGCACCGATGAATTAGATTCTAATTGAGTTGAGTTTCCTAATAAGCCTTGTTAATCATTTGATTAAGTTCTAATGACTATTGATTAGGCTATAACTGACTATTAAATGTGGATTAGGGTTTTGTTGCTAACCTGGTTCAGTGCCGGATGTTACAGTCTCCCCCTGTTAAGGGAATTTCGTCCCGAAATTAGCTCGTGTTCTCCACTGCTTGGATATCTGAGAACAGGTGAGGGTATTTTTCCCGAAACTGATCCTCGCGTTCCCACGTAAACTCAGGACCTCGCTTAGAGTTCCATCTGACTTTTATTATCGGGATCCGGCTGTGCTTTAGTTTCTTGACTTCGCGGTCCATTATTTCTACAGGTTGCTCAATGAAGTTCAACTTATCGTCTAACTCCAGCTCGTCCATGGGTATATCGACTTTGAAAAATCATAACTAATTCATAACTCAACGAAATGAGCTGATTCTTGTCTCAAAAGTTAGATCTATGTCTTAACTATAGATCTGCAATTTTTCTTAATTTATTTTGAAGTTTAAGACTTCCAGAAACTATTTGAGAAACCGAAAGTTTGACAGCTCAAAAATGGCCAACATAGCGTTTTTAACGAGCTTTTTCACCAACCTAAACAACTCGAAAAATGGCCGTTCTTGATTCTAAAAATCCTTTGTATATAGTAGTTTAATGACCTAGAAAACCAAAGTGTAAAACATTTTGGAGCTTGGTCAAAAACAGCCTCAAAGTAGGCCGAAAAACCTCCGAAAAAGCTGGAAAATTATATATATATAAACTTGACGTTTTAAGCAAATCTTATTTATAAACTTGTAATGTTGGGTGATTTAAGACATAAAAATCTATAAATATACATATTACCATATATTAGTGATATTAAGTCCTTATTATCAATTAGGACTCGGTTAAACACCTCCGGTTTCATCACCCATCAAACAACGCTAATTTGCATTTTACGCTCGTTTTTGCCGACGCACTTACGGTGAGTTCTCATAGCCCCTATTTTTCACTATCTATTGGGGTGGAAATACATGCACTATTTTTATATGGACATCAAAACTGTTTATTTCTTATATGTATTACATGTTCGGATTCCATCAGCCCTTATATCATGAACCGTTAATTGCATTTATTTGTAAGCGCGAGTATATTGTGGATAGATCTATTGGGAGTCATGTCCCCCATTCGTGTTAGCTCGGTTCGGCTAATAGCGAGTGCATATATATTCAACACACGGTATTACGTATGGGAATACTGCACAGGGAAAACTCATTCTAATTAAGCTTCGGTTGCATGATGGTTTATGTAATACATACACGGAATTTATGATTTTATAAATTCAACTCATCTGATAATTTCCATACAACCGGTCTTTTCGCGTAAACCTATGAGCTCACCAACAATTTTTGTTGACGTATTTTAGCATGTATTTTCAGGTAATTAAGGCAAGTATGCCTTCAGAAGTAACCACTTTCAGGCTTCCGCACTTAAGGAGTCGCATTCTTTTTCAAACCGTCGGAGATTTATTTGCATTATTTTGGATAATTTAATTATGTATTCAAATCTCTGTACCATGCGAACTACTCTTTATTATTTACGGGTTATGTAAAACATTTCTACCTTTTAAAGTTATATCGATGTATTTCTTTGAAAACGTCCATAGAGTGGTCGTTCATTATGATTATGGTCACGCTTCCGCACTCGTCACGCCTCGCTGCCAACCGGGGTAGCAGGGTGTGACAGATTGGTATCAGAGCCATAGTTATAGTGAACTAGGTTGCATTAGTACCCTAGACTATAACTGTACATAAGATTTACTGATTTTAGAAATATTTTGTAACTTGTAACTAACTGAAAGACTATGCATGGACCTTGATAGCAGAAAACATGTCCCACCAAGAGATAATCATTTTGTCCGACTCAGAAGAGGAGTATACCCCTACTAGCCCATGCCATCCGGAAGTGTTTTCTGAGGAGGACCCGACCGAGGAGGAAGACCCCTCGGAGGACGAGGACCCGATGGAGGAATCCGAGGAAGAACCCATGGAGGAGGAACCCATGGAGGAAGAGGATCCTTCACCACCGACGGCCCCTGCTCGCGTCCCGTATCACCCGGCCGAACCATCCTATAAGCCGTATAGGCCTTATCCTAACGGCCCAAAGATGTTGTACACACCCCGGAAACGGGTAATCATACCAAGAATGGAGTCTATTCCTGTTCCGACTCCCCAGCCCAATCCCCCGACACCACACCGACGGGTAGACGCCCGACGATGGACTTGGATACCGGAGACCCTCCGCGAATGGAGGCAGATGGAGGGAGTTCCTCCAAACTTCGAGATCGGAGGACCATCCTCCGCACCTGTCTCATCGCTCACTCAAGAGCCCGCCGATCAGACCATACCACTTTGGATCGCAAGGTCTACCAGGCATGACCACCAGATCCGGTCACTTAACCTGGATATCGGGGAGATGACCGCTCGTTTAGAGCGGGAGGAGTTGCAAAACTCCAACATATATTGGGCCAACCAGCACGCCCTTGCTATACAGCAGGACGGACTGAATGAGCTCCGGCAACAACTAGCCGAGAGCCAAGCCCGGATTGAGGAGCTGACTCAGCGCCTCAACGCAATGGAAAAGGGAGAGACCCCCGATCACTCCCACACTTAGTGCACATCTATCTATCTTTGTAATGGTAGGAAAATATCATAGTGTAGGACAAAATTTTCGGGTAATAACCCGCCCCTAATGTAAGAAAACTTCGAATGATTAATAAAAATTGCAAGTTATTTATGAAATTGTGTTTGATGAATATAGTATTGCGCTTTAAGAAGAATTTACCTCTTTAAGATTCAATTTCTTACACTATGCTTTTTCTTTAAAATTTTAAGATAATGCCGCCGAAACGAACAATGAACGCTGCTGACATTGAAGAGCTAGTCGCACAAAGAGTGGCTGCCGCTATAGCCACATATGAGGCAAATAGGAATAGCTCAGCAAATGGAGATGGTGGTGCTAGCCGTACCACGGGAGGAACGGAAATCCACACAAAAGGTTGTGGAATTAAAGGATTTTTAAGTTGCAAACCCCGGTATTTCAACGGAACTGAAGGAGCCGTTGGCTTGATACGATGGTTTGAGAAGTTAGAATCTGTCTTTCGCGTCAGCGGATGTGCTGAGTGAGATAAGGTGAAGTTTGCTACTCACACCCTACAAGATAGCGCCCTCACGTGGTGGAATTCCTATGTCCAGTCTGTAAGTATCGATGAAGCCTACGAACTCACCTGGTCCGCGTTAAAACAAATGATGACGGACGAGTATTGTCCGAGGAACGAACTCCAGAAAATGGAATCGGAGTTCTGGAACCTGTCGATGAAGGGAACAGATGTGACGGGGTACACCAACCGATTTCATGAACTGAGCATTCTGTGCCCTCAAATGGTGACCCCGGAGTACAAAAAGATTGAACGTTACATTTGGGGACTCGCTCCTCAAATTCAAGGTAACGTGACTGCCTCAAACCCATCCACCCTGCAGGATGCCATCAGGATGGCCAATAATCTTATGGACCAAGTAGCCCGGAGGAATGAAGCCAAGGCCGGGGAGAACAAAAGGAAGTGGGAAGACAAGACGGGGAAGAATGCGGGTTCACAATCCAAAAAGCCCGAGACCATTAAGGCTTACGCAGCTGGAACTGAGCCAAGAAGAGGTTATACCGGTACCAAGCCTTTCTGCACTAAATGCACCTTCCATCACAACCAGGGTCCCTGTCCAACCCACTGTGAGAAATGCAAACGTTTGGGGCATATGGCCAAGGACTGTAAGACAGGAGCCCCGGGAACCAGTGGCAGCAATCAAAAAGGCTGCTTTGTATGTGGAGCTACTGGGCACTTCAAGAGTGAGTGCCCGAAACTGAGGAATGGTGGAGGAGCTCAGGGGAGAGCTTTTGTGTTGGGAGCAGGTGACGCTCGTCAAGATCCCCACGTGGTATCAGGTACGTTTTTATTAAACGACATTTATGCTTACGTACTCTTTGATACTGGGGCTGATAGGAGCTTTATATCTGATAAGTTTAGTAAGCAATTGAATGCCGCTCCTTTTCCCTTAGACAACTCTTATACTATAGAACTGGCTGACGGTAAAATAATAGAGGCAAGTAGTATCATTAAGGAATGCACACTGAAGCTGGCAGATCATTCCTTTAAAATAGACTTGATGCCTATAGAACTCGGAAGTTTCGACGTAGTAGTTGGTATGGATTGGTTGTCACACAATCATGCCGAGATTTTGTGTGCTAAGAAAGTGGTACGGATACCACTCCACAAGAAGAAGTTCCTGACCGTCCAAGGAGAAAGAAAGAACCGACAGTTGAATGTCATATCCGGCCTAAGAACATTAAAGTGCCTTAGGAGAGGTTGTCATGCGGTACTGGTGCAAATTGTAGAAAAAGAGTCGGAGGAGAAGCGACTTGAGGATATTCCAGTGGTTTGTGACTATCCGAAGGTCTTCCCGGAAGATTTGTCTGGACTTCCGCCAACTAGACAAGTAGAGTTCCAAATCGATTTGGTGCCGGGAGCTGCACCGATCGCAAGAGCCCCATATAGACTCGCCCCTTCTGAGATGCAAGAGCTATCCAATCAATTACAAGAGTTGATGGATAAAGGATTCATTCGACCAAGTTCCTCACCTTGGGGAGCTCCGGTCTTGTTCGTGAAAAAGAAAGACGGATCCTTCAGAATGTGCATAGACTACCGAGAGCTAAACAAGTTAACGGTAAAGAACCGCTACCCTCTCCCCAGAATTGATGACCTGTTTGACCAATTACAAGGATCTAGCTTCTACTCTAAGATTGATTTGCGCTCCGGTTATCACCAAGTAAAAGTTCGGGAAGAAGATATCCCCAAGACGGCATTCAGAACTCGTTATGGACATTACGAATTTCAGGTGATGCCATTCGGTTTAACCAACGCACCAGCCGTATTTATGGACCTCATGAATCGGGTGTGTAAACCATATCTGGATAAATTTGTAATAGTGTTCATAGACGATATCCTAATCTATTCCAGAAGTAAAGAAGAGCATGAACAACACCTCAAGTTGATCTTGGGTTGTTAGAGAAAGAGCAGCTATACGCCAAATTTTCAAAGTGTGAATTTTGGTTGCGAGAAGTAAAATTCCTTGGGCATGTGATCAACAGCCAGGGAATCCAAGTTGATCCATCAAAAATCGAGGCCATAAAGAACTGGGCGACTCCTAGAACCCCCACGGAAATCCGTCAATTTCTAGGACTTGCCGGTTATTATAGGCGATTTATCGAAAACTTCTCAAAGATAGCGGGTTCCTTAACGGAATTGACTCGAAAGGATGTGAAGTATATCTGGGGTGAAGAGCAAGAAAAGGCGTTTCAGCAGTTAAAGCAAAGGTTGTGTAGTGCACCAATTCTGTCCTTACCGGAAGGGACTGAAAATTTTGTGGTCTACTGTGATGCCTCACACAATGGATTAGGTTGTGTGCTCATGCAAAGGGATAGAGTCATCGCTTACGCATCACGGCACCTCAAAATTCACGAGGTGAATTATACGACTCATGACTTGGAGCTTGGAGCAGTGGTGTTTGCTCTCAAAATATGGAGGCACTACCTGTATGGAACCAAATGCACAGTATTCACAGACCATAAGAGCCTTCAGCATATTCTGAACCAGAAAGAGTTAAACATGAGGCAACGTCGTTGGGTTGAACTACTTAGTGACTATGACTGCGAAATTCGTTATCATCCGGGGAAGGCGAATGTCGTAGCTGATGCCCTGAGCCGAAAGGAACGGGTTAAACCCTTGAGAGTCCGAGCTTTTGT
The DNA here is from genome assembly GCA_020465985.1 of Centrapalus pauciflorus. NCBI lineage: Eukaryota > Viridiplantae > Streptophyta > Magnoliopsida > Asterales > Asteraceae > Centrapalus > Centrapalus pauciflorus. The sequence continues at coordinate 6,149 of JAANYP010008040.1, read as the reverse complement.
CATGACTATACAGTCAAACCTAAACTCTCAAGTCCGCGAGGCACAAGAAGAAGCAGTCAAGGAGGGTAATATACTGGATGAAGCCTTGAGAGGGATGGATAAGCAGTTCGAAATCAAGCCGGATGGATGTCGACACTTCATGGGCAGAATTTGGTTACCAAAATTCGGAGGAGTAAGAAAGCTTGTCATGGATGAAGGGCATAAGACAAGATATGCTATTCATCCAGGGGCAGATAAAATGTATCACGACTTGAAAGGAATGTACTGGTGGCCAAATATGAAGGCTGACATTGCTACCTACGTCAGCAAGTGCTTAACATGTTTGAAGGTTAAAGCTGAGTACCAAAAACCATCAGGATTGCTAGTTCAACCAGAAATACCCCAGTGGAAGTGGGAAAACATCACCATGGATTTCATCACCAAGTTGCCAAAAACTTCTGGAGGTTATGACACTATTTGGGTGATTGTGGATCGGCTTACCAAAACCGCACATTTCCTGCCCATTAAGGAGACTGATAAGATGGATAAGTTAACACGAATCTATCTTAAAGAAGTCGTCTCAAGGCATGGAGTGCCAGTATCAATTATATCAGACAGAGACAGCCGGTTCACATCAAGATTTTGGCAGTCATTGCAAGAAGCACTGGGTACGCGTCTAGATATGAGCACAGCCTATCACCCACAAACGGATGGTCAGAGTGAAAGGACGATTCAGACGTTGGAAGACATGTTGAGGGCATGTGTCATCGATTTTGGCAAAAGTTGGGACAGACACCTGCCATTAGTCGAGTTTTCCTATAACAACAGCTATCACTCAAGCATTAAGACCGCCCCATTCGAGGCACTCTACGGGCGAAAGTGTCGATCACCTCTTTGTTGGGCTGAAGTAGGAGATAGTCAGATCACTGGACCTGAGATCATCCAAGAGACTACAGAAAAGATAGCCCAGATTCGTAACCGGTTAAAAATCGCGCGGGATCGGCAGAAAAGTTATGCAGACATTCGACGGAAGGATTTGGAGTTCCAAGAGGGAGATCAAGTAATGTTAAAACTCTCGCCTTGGAAGGGCGTAATCCGTTTTGGGAAACAAGGAAAACTCAATCCTCGTTATATCGGACCATTCAAGATCACCAAAAGAATTGGCCCGGTTGCTTACCGACTCGACCTGCCCCCAGAACTTAATAACATTCATATTACCTTCCACGTGTCCAATCTTAAGAAGTGTCTGGCTGATGAATCACTCGTTATACCCATGGACGAGCTGGAGTTAGACGATAAGTTGAACTTCATTGAGCAACCTGTAGAAATAATGGACCGCGAAGTCAAGAAACTAAAGCACAGCCGGATCCCGATAATAAAAGTCAGATGGAACTCTAAGCGAGGTCCTGAGTTTACGTGGGAACGCGAGGATCAGTTTCGGGAAAAATACCCTCACCTGTTCTCAGATATCCAAGCAGTGGAGAACACGAGCTAACAAAACCCTAATCCACATTGGAGAACACGAGCTAACAAATTCCCTTAACAGGGGGAGACTGTAACATCCGGCACTGAACCAGGTTAGCAACAAAACCCTAATCCACATTTAATAGTCAGTTATAGCCTAATCAATAGTCATTAGAACTTAATCAAATGATTAACAAGGCTTATTAGGAAACTCAACTCAATTAGAATCTAATTCATCGGTGCGATGAATCGGGAAATCAATTAATCCGATCAATTTACGACATGAAGGGTTAATTCAACTAAGTACATAATTAAATCATGATTTGTGACACTAATCATACACTAATACAATTACTTAACCTTAATTATGCAAGACTAAAACAAGTCATTAAAACAATGAATCCAAAAGTATTTATGAATTTACAAGAAAAGGGAAATACAAGAATACATTTCTAAATACTTTTATACAAAATAAAAATAGAAATACACCAAAAATACTCATATAGGCCGGCCACATACAAGGACAAAAGGACCAAAAGTTTGTATTTTTTTACTCAACATTTCAACATCAAATCCTCCTCTTTCCTTTCATCCAAGATTTTACAACTCCTTTCATCATTTCACCACCTTTTTCTCCTCTATAAATAGAACCACCACTTCAATTCATTCTTCACATCTTGCAAACACAAAAACCTCTCTTTCTCTCCCTCTAAAGATCCGGCCTCAAGCCCCTCAAGAACACACAAGTGTTCTTTCAAAGTGTTCTTCATATTTTTGAAGTGTTCTTGGTGAAAGTTTTGAAGATCCAACTTTCTACTCATCTCCATTCTTCTAAAAACATCAAAGTAAGTAAATACTAACCTATTGCATCTTATATTTACATTTATATAAGTCTTGCATAATATATATAATCACCTACAACAACAAGTTTCATAAAAACTCAAGTTTATAAGTTTCTAGTTTTTATTTTAAGTTGTTTCTTTAAATATGTTTATGAATATGTAAACACATTATAAAAGTGTTAATATTATGAAAACATATGATATATATGTGTTTTTATAACTATTATGGCTTTTATACAAGTAGTCTTTGAATAAACAACAAGAATCATAAGTTGTTGTAAGTTTATAAACTACGGATTTTCGGCAGAAAACTTATATCGACTTTGAAAAATCATAACTAATTCATAACTCAACGAAATGAGTTGATTCTTGTCTCAAAAGTTAGATCTATGTCTTAACTATAGATCTGCAATTTTTCTTAATTTATTTTGAAGTTTAAGACCTCCAGAAACTATTTGAGAAACCGAAAGTTTGACAGCTCAAAAATGGCCAACATAGCGTTTTTAACGAGCTTTTTCACCAACCTAAACAACTCGAAAAATGGCCGTTCTTGATTCTAAAAATCCTTTGTATATAGTAGTTTAATGACCTAGAAAACCAAAGTCTAAAACATTTTGGAGCTTGGTCAAAAACAGCCTCAAAGTAGGCCGAAAAACCTCCGAAAAAGCTGGAAAATTATATATATATAAACTTGACGTTTTAAGCAAATCTTATTTATAAACTTGTAATGTTGGGTGATTTAAGACATAAAAATCTATAAATATACATATTACCATATATTAGTGATATTAAGTCCTTATTATCATTTAGGACTCGGTTAAACACCTCCGGTTTCATCACCCATCAAACAACGCTAATTTGCATTTTACGCTCGTTTTTGCCGACGCACTTACGGTGAGTTCTCATAGCCCCTATTTTTCACTATCTATTGGGGTGGAAATACATGCACTATTTTTATATGGACATCAAAACTGTTTATTTCTTATATGTATTACATGTTCGGATTCCATCAGCCCTTATATCATGAACCGTTAATTGCATTTATTTGTAAGCGCGAGTATATTGTGGATAGATCTATTGGGAGTCATGTCCCCCATTCGTATTAGCTCAGTTCGGCTAACAGCGAGTGCATATATATTCAACACACGGTATTACGTATGGGAATACTGCACAGGGCAAACTCATTCTAATTAAGCTTCGGTTGCATGATGGTTTATGTAATACATACACGGAATATATGATTTTATAAATTCAACTCATCTGATAATGTCCATACAACTGGTCTTTTCGCGTAAACCTATGAGCTCACCAACAATTTTTGCATGTATTTTCAGGTAATTAAGGCAAGTATGCCTTCAGAAGTAACCACTTTCAAGCTTCCGCACTTAAGGAGTCGCATTCTTTTTCAAACCGTCGGAGATTTATTTGCATTATTTTGGATAATTTAATTATGTATTCAAATCTCTATACCTTGCGAACTACTCTTTATTATTTACGGGTTATGTAAAACGTTTCTACCTTTTAAGGTTATATCGATGTATTTTTTTTGAAAACGTCCATATAGTGGTCGTTCATTATGATTATGGTCACGCTTCCGCGACGTCACGTTTCGTTGCCAACCGGGGTAACGGGGTGTGACATCAATAATTATTAAGATGAAAAATTCGAGGTTCACGAATAGGCATTGACAAAACTCAATCAATAATAAAAACTAAACCTAAATCCAAGGTTCGTTCATCAATGACAAATACAATAAACTTAGCTCATAATTAAATTAATAACTAACAATAATAAATAACAAGAAAAAAATCTAAACACAATTGCTTTAAAGAAATTAGAGAAATCCGCAAAACAATACTGCTTTTTGTTTCTAACTGCGCATGGAACCAAAGAAGGAAAATAAAAACATAAAGATAAATAAAAAATCCAATGTGTTGCTTTGTTATTTTTCTTTTTTACCTCTCCTGCACACCATCCACACAAAAGTAAACAGAATGAAAGAATATAAATGTTGTTCTCTTGTTCTCCTCCTCCTCTCTTTGCGCCGCCACAGCAGAAAAAACAATCAAAAATTAAATCTTGAATGTTGTTTACTGTAAATGTCTACACGCCGCCAAACCAAAAGAAACCTAAAACTTCCTCTCCCTTTTTTTCTTCATACAGCCCCCTTTTTATAAAAATAAATAAATCCATTTAAAACCCTAAAATATAATATAGATTTCGGCCCGTTGGGTATTGGATTTGGAGAAGCTTAAATTGAACTTTCTTTGGACCTGCTTGCATGCTCTCATATTTTTCACTTTAAGCCCAAATAATCATTTTATTTTCTTGTCTTGTACCCAATTAAACCTGCAAATAAAAAAAGACAAGTAAATGAACTTTTAGCATCAAAACTTATATGTTTAAACGCATAAAAAGAATGATATTGTTGGATAAATATATGAATAAATAAGACAATATCAACCACTGAGGGTCCTGCCCATGTCTTTGATGAAGGAATCATAATCCCAGTGATTCTTTAGAAGCCAACCACTCCAATCACTTCACCTCATGATGCAGGTTTGGCCACTTCTGAAGGTATCATTAACACCTCTAAGCTGGGTCACATGTCCTTTCCACAGGCTATGGAACTTCTTTCCAATGTGCCACTACCATCACCAATTGAACCTACTTCACCATCATCTCCATCTACTCAATCCAAACAATCCACCCACACACCTCCATCACCTAAGGATTTGTCCTTGAAAGAATAGCTTCATGTGCTGCCAAACAAAGTTGATACCTTGGACAAATCCATGACCTCCCTGCCATCTACTATTGCAAACTCAGTGTCTGCACAGCTTGCATGATTTCTTGATTCGTTTAAGTCATCCTTTCCACAACCCTCTCCACACACTTACTACTCCTCTCCGCCGCTTGCACTCAATGTACAACTGCAACAACTCTCCACTTCTCTCTCCTCACTTCTTTCCCATCAGCTGGACTTTGTGTTCAGCTTGACAGTTGTATCTCAAAAACTGTCAAGTATTGTGGAAACCTGTTCTGTTTCTTTGACCTCCACTTTAGCATGTTTGAATACCTTGGTGGTATCCCTGTCCAACACAGTGGCACAGGTTTTGAATATGTGCAAGAGTCCATCAATATTATTCTTGGACAACTTAAAAGCCTTAATTTTAGTGATGTTGACAGGGCTTCCATTTCCATCCTCTCAAACACCTCTAACTCTCAATCATCCTCTCTTGACAAATGCCTCACCCAGTTAGCAGAGTGAAGGACAGCCGGCTTTCTTAGTGCATAGTCTGATTGGTCCTAAACCTGTTGCCAAGCCTGCTGTTGCCAAGCCCTCTGGATCTGTTCCTTTGGGTAGTACTGTTGTTGAAGGCTCTATGACATTTCCTTCAAAGGGGGAGAAGAAGTTTATCTCAAAGACTAAGTCTAAGGGGGAGAAATCTTCATCCCCCTCTAAGGAGATATCAGCTTCAGTGGCAACCAGCAGGCCAACTAACCACTAGTGCTACTGCAGGTACATCCCATGACTCCAGGACAGCTGAGCCTACTCAGGCTAAGTCTCCAAGCCCTGCACCATCTAAGGGGGAGGAACTTATATCTGAGGACAGTCCCAACAAAAGAAGACAATTAATCCTGGAATCATCAGAAGAGGAAGAGGCTGGGATTGCTCTATCAACTTCAGCCAAAGGGAAAGGCAATACTGTTTTAGATACAGATGTTGAAAGGAAGCTTCAGCTTAAATATGATAAAGCTCAAGCAAAGGAAATGAAAATTCCACTTGAAACATATTATGAGTGGAAACAAAAACAAGTCTATATCCTGGAAAGAGAAAAAGAGGAAGCAGCATCTGTGAAA
>JAANYP010008039.1:0-21518 GCA_020465985.1 Centrapalus pauciflorus | reverse complement strand
AGTAACAATCACCAATAAGTACTGAAACGTATGCAAGTAAGTAATGCAATCTGTCACTCACACCTGTCCTGAGCAATCCAAGTAATCAAGGAACATGCAACAGCAGTTGTCCAGTTTCAGCAGTGTCTATCATACGTTCCTAACATACAATTAAGTTATCAAGTAACAAGCAGCAGCAGATATTTCCATACAAGTCAGTAACAATCACAAATAAGTACCGAAATATATGCAAGTAAGTAATGGAATCTATCACTCACACCTGTCCTGAGCAATCTAAGTAATCAAGGAACACTCAGCAGCAAATGTCAAGTTTCAGCAGTGTCTATCATACGTTCCTAACATACAATTAAGTAATCAAGGAACAAGCAGCAGCATATGTTTCCATACAAGTCAGTAACAATCACCAATAAGTATCGAAACATATGCAAGTTAGTAATGCAATGTGACACTCACAGCGGTCCTGAGCAATCCAAGTAATCAAGGAACATGCAACAGCAGTTGTCCAGTTTCAGCAGTGTCTATCATACGTTCCTAACATACAATTAAGTAAGCAAGGAACAAGCAGCAACAGATGTTTCCATACAAGTCAGTAACAATCACCAATAAATACTGAAACTTATGCATGTAAGTAATGGAAACTGTCACTCACACCTGTCCTGAGCAATCCAAGTAATCAAGGAACATGCAGCAGCAGTTGTCAAGTTTCAACGGTGTCTATCATACGTTCCTAACATACAATTAAGTAATCAAGGAACAAGCAGCAGCAGATGTTTCCATACAAGTCAGTAACAATCACCAATAAATACTGAAACTTATGCATGTAAGTAATGGAAACTGTCACTCACACCTATCCTGAGCAATCCAAGTAATCAAGGAACATGCAGCAGCAGTTGTCAAGTTTCAGCGGTGTCTGTCATACGTTCCTAACATACAATTAAGTAATCAAGGAACAAGCAGCAACAGATGTTTCCATACAAGTCAGTAACAATCACCAATAAGTACTGAAACGTATGCAAGTAAGTAATGCAATCTGTCACTCACACCTGTCCTGAGCAATCCAAGTAATCAAGGAACATGCAACAGCAGTTGTCCAGTTTCAGCAGTGTCTATCATACGTTCCTAACATACAATTAAGTTATCAAGTAACAAGCAGCAGCAGATATTTCCATACAAGTCAGTAACAATCACAAATAAGTACCGAAATATATGCAAGTAAGTAATGGAATCTATCACTCACACCTGTCCTGAGCAATCTAAGTAATCAAGGAACACTCAGCAGCAGTTGTCAAGTTTCAGCAGTGTCTATCATACGTTCCTAACATACAATTAAGTAATCAAGGAACAAGCAGCAGCATATGTTTCCATACAAGTCAGTAACAATCACCAATAAGTATCGAAACATATGCAAGTTAGTAATGCTATGTGACACTCACAGCGGTCCTGAGCAATCCAAGTAATCATGGAACATGCAACAGCAGTTGTCCAATTTCAGGAGTGTCTATCATACGTTCCTAACATACAATTAAGTAATTAAGGAACAAGCAGCAGCAGATGTTTCCATACAAGTCAGTAACAATCACCAATAAATAGTGAAACTTATGCAAGTAAGTAATGGAAACTGTCACTCACACCTGTCCTGAGCAATCCAAGTAATCAAGGAACATGCAGCAGCAGTTGTCCAGTTTCAGCAGTGTCTATCATACGTTCCAAACATACAATTAAGTAATCAAGGAACAAGCAGCAGCAGATGTTTCCATACAAGTTAGTAACAATTACCAATAAGTACTGAAGCATTGTAATGGAATCTGTCACTCACACCTGTCCTGAGCAATCAAAGTAATCAAGGAACATTCAGCGGCAGTTGTCAAGTTTCAGCAGTGTCTATCATACGTTCCAAACATACAATTTAGTAATCAAGGAACAAGCAGGAGTCGATGTTTCCATACAAGTCAGTAACAATCACTAATAAGTACCGAAACATATGCAAGTAAGTATTGTATTATGTCACTCACAGTGGTCCTGAGCAATGCAAGTAATCAAGGAACATGCAGGAGCAGTTGTCCAGTTTCAGCAGTGTCTATCTTACGTTCCTGACTTACAATTAAGTAATCAAGGAACAAGTAGCAGCAGATGTTTCAATACAAGTCGGTAACTATCACCAATAAGTACCGAAACATATGCAAGTTAGTAATGCAATTTTTCACTCACAGCAGTCCTGAGCAATCCAAGTAGTCAAGGAACATGCACCAGCAGTTGTCCAGTTTCAGCAGTGTCTATCATACGTTCCTAACATACAATTAAGTAATCAAGGAACAAGCAGCAGCAGATGTTTCCATACAAGTCAGTAACAATCACCAATAAGTACGGAAACATATGCAAGTGAGTAATGCAATCTGTCAGTCACAGCGGTCCTGAGCAATGCAAGTAATCAAGGAACATGCAGCAGCAGTAGTCCAGTTTCAGCAGTGTCTATCATACGTTCCAAACATAGAATTAAGTAATCAAGGAACAAGCAGCAACCGATGTTTCGATACAAGTCAGTAACAATCACCAATAAGTACTGAAACGTATGCAAGTAAGTAATGGAATCTGTTGCTCAAACCTGTCCTGAGCAATCCAAGTAATCAAGGAACATGCGGCAGCAGTTGTCCAGTTTCAGTAGTGTCTATCATACGTTCCTAACATATAATTAAGTAATCAAGGAACAAGCAGTAGCAGATGTTTCCATACACGTCAGTATCAATCACCAATACGAAACATATGCAAGTAAATAATGGAATCTGTCACTCACACCTGTCCTGAACAATCCAAGTAATCAAGGAACATGCAGCAGCAGTTGTCATGTTTAGCAATGTCTATCATACGTTCTTAACATACAATGAAATAATCAAGGAACAAGCAGCAGCCTATGTTTCCATACAAGTCAGTAACCATCACCAATAAGTACCGAAACATATGCTAGTAAGTAATGCAATCTGTCACTCACAGCAGTCCTGAGCAATTCAAGTAATCAAGGCACATGCAGCAGCAGTTGTCTAGTTTCAGCAGTGTCTATCATACGTTCTTGACACACAATTAAGTAATCAAGGAACAAGAAGAAGCAGATGTTTCAATACAACTTGGTAACAATCACGAATAAGTACCGAAACATATGCAAGTTAGTAATGCAATTTGTCACTCACAGCGGTCCTGAGCAATCCAAGTAATAAAGGAACATGCAACAACAGTTTTCGAGTTTCAGCAGTGTCTATCATACGTTCCTAACATACAATTAAGTAACCAAGGGACAAGCAGCAGCCGATGTTTCCATACAAGTCAGTAACAATCACCAATAAGTACTGAAACATATGCAAGTAAGTAATGCAATCTGTCACTCACACCTAATCTGAGCAATGCAAGTAACCAAGGAACATGCAGCAGCAGTTGTCCAGTTTCAGCAGTGTCTATCGTACGTTCCTAACATACAATAAAGTAAGCAAGGAACAAGCAGCAACAGATGTTTCCATACAAGTCAGTAACAATCACCAATAAGTACCGAAATGTATGCAAGTAAGTAATGGAATCTGTCACTCACACCTGTCCTGAGCAATCCAAGTAATCAAGGAACATTCAGCAACAGTTGCCAAGTTTCAGCAGTGTCTATCATACGTTCCTAACATACAATTAAGTAATCAAGGAACAAGCAGCAGCCGATGTTTCTATACAAGTCAGTAACAATCACCAACAAGTACCGAAACATATGCAAGTAAGTAATGAAATCTGTCACTCACAGCGGTCCTGAGCAATGCAAGTAATCAAGGAACATGCAGCAGCAGTTGTCAAGTTTCAACGGTGTCTATCATACGTTCCTAACATACAATTAAGTAATCAAGGAACAAGCAGCAGCAGATGTTTCCATACAAGTCAGTAACAATCACCAATAAATACTGAAACTTATGCATGTAAGTAATGGAAACTGTCACTCACACCTATCCTGAGCAATCCAAGTAATCAAGGAACATGCAGCAGCAGTTGTCAAGTTTCAGCGGTGTCTGTCATACGTTCCGAACATACAATTAAGTAATCAAGGAACAAGCAGCAACAGATGTTTCCATACAAGTCAGTAACAATCACCAATAAGTACTGAAACGTATGCAAGTAAGTAATGGAATCTGTCACTCACACCTGTCCTGAGCAATCCAAGTAATCAAGGAACATGCAACAGCAGTTGTCCAGTTTCAGCAGTGTCTATCATACGTTCCTAACATACAATTAAGTTATCAAGTAACAAGCAGCAGCAGATATTTCCATACAAGTCAGTAACAATCACAAATAAGTACCGAAATATATGCAAGTAAGTAATGGAATCTATCACTCACACCTGTCCTGAGCAATCTAAGTAATCAAGGAACACTCAGCAGCAAATGTCAAGTTTCAGCAGTGTCTATCATACGTTCCTAACATACAATTAAGTAATCAAGGAACAAGCAGCAGCATATGTTTCCATACAAGTCAGTAACAATCACCAATAAGTATCGAAACATATGCAAGTTAGTAATGCAATGTGACACTCACAGCGGTCCTGAGCAATCCAAGTAATCAAGGAACATGCAACAGCAGTTGTCCAGTTTCAGCAGTGTCTATCATACGTTCCTAACATACAATTAAGTAAGCAAGGAACAAGCAGCAACAGATGTTTCCATACAAGTCAGTAACAATCACCAATAAATACTGAAACTTATGCATGTAAGTAATGGAAACTGTCACTCACACCTGTCCTGAGCAATCCAAGTAATCAAGGAACATGCAGCAGCAGTTGTCAAGTTTCAACGGTGTCTATCATACGTTCCTAACATACAATTAAGTAATCAAGGAACAAGCAGCAGCAGATGTTTCCATACAAGTCAGTAACAATCACCAATAAATACTGAAACTTATGCATGTAAGTAATGGAAACTGTCACTCATACCTGTCCTGAGCAATCCAAGTAATCAAGGAACATGCAGCAGCAGTGTAACATCCAATTTTCCACAAACAATACACGTCATAATATTTCATTTCATAAATAATATTAATTGTTTGATACCACAGGCCCATCAGCAAAATACTTAATTACAACAATAATTTAAGGATCAAATGGTGGTCTAACTAGCTTCTAAATCTTCAATCAGAGTGCGGAAGACTGAACAACCTACCCGAGACCGCATCGTCTTTACAAAATAGGCATCATCAAAAGTCCAAGGTCTGCTATTCATCAAAATCCAGATTCACTTAGCCTGGGATGAACTACCTGCTATGATCTTGCCTTTATCAGCTTTTCCTGAAAAGGAGTTGTCATGACAGAGTAAGCTACAAAGCTTAGTGAGTTAACAGAGTTCCACTAAATACCACACACATATATAACATACTATCAGATCCTGTCGGTCAACACGTCAGAGACGGTAATTAGGTTGGGAGACAACCCGGTCAGTATTCCCATATGTAAGGCCGAAGCCCTACGGGAAGTGTATGGAAACAAGTCAGATGGGAAAGGAATCTGCAGAATTCCCCCCTGTGAATGGAGATCTCACATTCGGTCCGGTCGGATGATGCAATATGCAACGGCAAGTATATAAACAGTCAAGTAAGCAGTAAGCATGTTGCGTATTTACATAAAAATGTAAAAGTGAACATGCAATCAAGGCATTGCAAGTGTCTATTTCAGTAATGGCAACATACATTTCTATGATACAATATAGTATTAAAGAAACATGCAGCAATCAATCAGTAGTTTCCATACAGTCAATACATTCACCGATAAGTATCGAAATATATGCAAGTAATAAATGAAATCTGTCACTCACAGTGGTCCGAAGTCAGATAATGCTTAACGAGTTAAGCAGTTCAGTTTACTCTGTCAAGACGACGGGTTCCTGCATTTCAGTTTCAAGTCTGGCATATTAATGTCAAGTCTGAGTCATAATCTAAATAACCCTAGTTACATGTTCAGGTTTTTGTCAATTTTGGCTGTCGAGTCCGAGGTAGTTCCTATCATCCCAGGGTGAGTCTATTCTTATCAGATTAATACGATTCATCTACTTATAGATGTGTGGCCTTGGAACAGAGCCAATCGTAATACTAGCAAGGTGAAACATGATATACAATTTCTAAGGGTTTACACAGAGTCAATTAATTAATTTGTGTATATAATAGGTATGCATCTTGAACTTGAGAGTTTTAGCATAATCAAACAATACTTTCAATTTCCTTAGGATGATTAATAATTTAATCTGATTTTGGAAATTAATCTTAGACTTGGAATAGGATCAGATTCGAATTTAAAGGAGATAGATTCGAATAGAGTATAATTCGAATCTATAGATTCGAAATACTCATAGATTCGAAGGCAACAAACAGATTCGAGACATACACTCAGATTCGAGACACACATTAGATTTCGAGACACACATTAGATTCGAGACACACATAATATACTCTAAGGAGATTAGATTCGAATCATCATCCCTTCGAATCTAGGGATTAGATTCGAATTTAATCACCATTCGAGTCTAAATAAGAAGATCTCGAGTCTGTTCTTACGAGTTCAATAGTTTTCCAGGTTTTAACTACGAAACTTGAACAAAAATGAGGGAAAAATAATCACTAACCTTCGTCCAAGCTAAAACCTTCGACTATGGATGATTTCCAAGCAAGAACAGGTCCTAAACGAGGGCAAATCAGCTTCAAATGAAGGAAAAATGAACAGATTCGAAAATGCTCTTCAAAACCGAGCCAAAAGTCAGAAAAACGGTCGATCTTACCTCAAATTCGGACGAAATCAAACACGAAATGGTAGATTCGCGAAGAACTCGACGATCTCTATCCAATGGCGTATGTAACACGAGAATCCGACGGTTCGATTTGAAGAAAAACTAGAGAGAAGGAGGAGAGTGTAGAGAGAGAAGGAGAAGCAACTTTCCAAACTTTGAAAAGTGAGGAGTGAAGCTCCTATTTATAGGGAAATAGGGAAAATCAGATATTCTACTGAATTTTCCGGAATTGTCCAACTTTTATTTCCCCACAAACCGATTTGCATTTCAGATGCAAATATTAGCAAAGAAGTTCTAAATCTGCAACAATTGTCTTTTAGTCAATTTTTAACTCATTTTAGTCAGTTTCGTTATTTTCAGTCATTAAATTGTCATTTAGCTGAGTTTTAATTAATAACTTAATTTCAACTAAATTTTGGGCAACTTATCATAATTAATTATAACTTAATATAATTAATTATTTCAGATTCACATTATCAGCTAATTACTAATAATTGGATAAAATTTGCTTTATAATCCAAAATATAATTTCGGGCCGTTACAAGCAGTTGTCAAGTTTCAGCGGTGTCTGTCATACGTTCCTAACATACAATTAAGTAATCAAGGAACAAGCAGCAACAGATGTTTCCATACAAGTCAGTAACAATCACCAATAAGTACTGAAACGTATGCAAGTAAGTAATGGAATCTGTCACTCACACCTGTCCTGAGCAATCCAAGTAATCAAGGAACATCCAACAGCAGTTGTCCAGTTTCAGCAGTGTCTATCATACGTTCCTAACATACAATTAAGTTATCAAGTAACAAGCAGCAGCAGATATTTCCATACAAGTCAGTAACAATCACAAATAAGTACCGAAATATATGCAAGTAAGTAATGGAATCTATCACTCACACCTGTCCTGAGCAATCTAAGTAATCAAGGAACATTCAGCAGCAGTTGTCAAGTTTCAGCAGTGTCTATCATACGTTCCTAACATACAATTAAGTAATCAAGGAACAAGCAGCAGCAGATGTTTCCATACAAGTCAGTAACAATCACCAATAAGTATCGAAACATATGCAAGTTAGTAATGCAATGTGACACTCACAGCGGTCCTGAGCAATCCAAGTAATCAAGGAACATGCAACAGCAGTTGTCCAATTTCAGGAGTGTCTATCATACGTTCCTAACATACAATTAAGTAATCAAGGAACAAGCAGCAGTAGATGTTTCCATACAAGTCAGTAACAATCCCCAATAAATAGTGAAACTTATGCAAGTAAGTAATGGAAACTGTCACTCACACCTGTCCTGAGCAATCCAAGTAATCAAGGAACATGCAGCAGCAGTTGTCCAGTTTCAGCAGTGTCTATCATACGTTCCAAACATACAATTAAGTAATCAAGGAACAAGCAGCAGCAGATGTTTCCATACAAGTTAGTAACAATTACCAATAAGTACTGAAGCATTGTAATGGAATCTGTCACTCACACCTGTCCTGAGCAATCAAAGTAATCAAGGAACATTCAGCGGCAGTTGTCCAGTTTCAGCAGTGTCTATCATACGTTCCAAATATACAATTTAGTAATCAAGGAACAAGCAGCAGTCGATGTTTCCATACAAGTCAGTAACAATCACTAATAAGTACCGAAACATATGCAAGTAAGTATTGTATTCTGTCACTCACAGTGGTCCTGAGCAATGCAAGTAATCAAGGAACATGCAGGAGCAGTTGTCCAGTTTCAGCAGTGTCTATCTTACGTTCCTGACTTACAATTAAGTAATCAAGGAACAAGTAGCAGCAGATGTTTCAATACAACTCGGTAACTATCACCAATAAGTACCGAAACATATGCAAGTTAGTAATGCAATTTGTCACTCACAGCAGTCCTGAGCAATCCAAGTAGTCAAGGAACATGCACCAGCAGTTGTCCAGTTTCAGCAGTGTCTATCATACGTTCCTAACATACAATTAAGTAATCAAGGAACAAGCAGCAGCAGATGTTTCCATACAAGTCAGTAACAATCACCAATAAGTACGGAAACATATGCAAGTGAGTAATGCAATCTGTCAGTCACAGCGGTCCTGAGCAATGCAAGTAATCAAGGAACATGCAGCAGCAGTAGTCCAGTTTCAGCAGTGTCTATCATACGTTCCAAACATAGAATTAAGTAATCAAGGAACAAGCAGCAACCGATGTTTCGATACAAGTCAGTAACAATCACCAATAAGTACTGAAACGTATGCAAGTAAGTAATGGAATCTGTTGCTCAAACCTGTCCTGAGCAATCCAAGTAATCAAGGAACATGCGGCAGCAGTTGTCCAGTTTCAGTAGTGTCTATCATACGTTCCTAACATATAATTAAGTAATCAAGGAACAAGCAGTAGCAGATGTTTCCATACACGTCAGTATCAATCACCAATACGAAACATATGCAAGTAAATAATGGAATCTGTCACTCACACCTGTCCTGAACAATCCAAGTAATCAAGGAACATGCAGCAGCAGTTGTCATGTTTAGCAATGTCTATCATACGTTCTTAACATACAATGAAATAATCAAGGAACAAGCAGCAGCCTATGTTTCCATACAAGTCAGTAACCATCACCAATAAGTACCGAAACATATGCTAGTAAGTAATGCAATCTGTCACTCACAGCAGTCCTGAGCAATTCAAGTAATCAAGGCACATGCAGCAGCAGTTGTCTAGTTTCAGCAGTGTCTATCATACGTTCTTGACACACAATTAAGTAATCAAGGAACAAGAAGAAGCAGATGTTTCAATACAACTTGGTAACAATCACGAATAAGTACCGAAACATATGCAAGTTAGTAATGCAATTTGTCACTCACAGCGGTCCTGAGCAATCCAAGTAATAAAGGAACATGCAACAACAGTTTTCGAGTTTCAGCAGTGTCTATCATACGTTCCTAACATACAATTAAGTAACCAAGGAACAAGCAGCAGCCGATGTTTCCATACAAGTCAGTAACAATCACCAATAAGTACTGAAACATATGCAAGTAAGTAATGCAATCTGTCACTCACACCTAATATGAGCAATGCAAGTAACCAAGGAACATGCAGCAGCAGTTGTCCAGTTTCAGCAGTGTCTATCGTACGTTCCTAACATACAATAAAGTAAGCAAGGAACAAGCAGCAACAGATGTTTCCATACAAGTCAGTAACAATCACCAATAAGTACCGAAATGTATGCAAGTAAGTAATGGAATCTGTCACTCACACCTGTCCTGAGCAATCCAAGTAATCAAGGAACATTCAGCAACAGTTGCCAAGTTTCAGCAGTGTCTATCATACGTTCCTAACATACAATTAAGTAATCAAGGAACAAGCAGCAGCCGATGTTTCTATACAAGTCAGTAACAATCACCAATAAGTACCGAAACATATGCAAGTAAGTAATGAAATCTGTCACTCACAGCGGTCCTGAGCAATGCAAGTAATCAAGGAACATGCAGCAGCAGTTGTCCAGTTTCAGCAGTGTCTATCATAAGTTCCTGACTTACAATTAAGTAATCAAGGAACAAGCAGCAGCAGATGTTTCAATACAAGTCGGTAACAATCACCAATAAGTACCGAAACATATGCAAGTTAGTAATGCAATTTGTCACTCACAGCGGTCCTGAGCAATCCAAGTAATAAAGGAACATGCAACAACAGTTTTCCAGTTTCAGCAGTGTCTATCAGACGTTCCTAACATACAATTAAGTAATCAAGGAACAAGCAGCAGCAAATGTTTCCATACAAGTCAGTAACAATCACCAATAAGTACTGAAACATATGCAAGTAAGTAATGCAATCTGTCACTCACAGCGGTCCTGAGCAATGCAATAATCAAGGAACATGCAGCAGAAGTAGTCCAGTTTCAGCAGTGTCTATCATATATTCCTAACATACAATTAAGTAATCAAGGAACAAGCAGCAGCAGATTTTTCCATACAAGTGAGTAACAATCACCAATAAGTACCGAAATGTATGCAAGTAAGTAATGGAATATGTCACTCACACCTGTCCTGAGCAATCCAAGTAATCAAGGAACATTCAGCAACAGTTGTCAAGTTTCAGCAGTGACTACCATACGTTCCTAACATACAATTAAGTAATCAAGGAACAAGAAGCAGCCGATGTTTCTATACAAGTCAGTAACAATCACCAATAAGTACCGAAACATATGCAAGTAAGTAATGCAATCTGTCATTCACAGCGGTCCTGAGCAATGCAAGTAATCAAGGAACATGCAGCAACAATTGTCCAGTTTCAGCAGTGTCTATCATAAGTTCCTGACTTACAATTAAGTAATCAAGGAACAAGCAGCAGCAGATGTTTCAATACAAGTCGGTAACAATCACCAATAAGTACCGAAACATATGCTAGTTAGTAATTCAATTTGTCACTCACAGCGGTCCTGAGCAATCCAAGTAATAAAGGAACATGTAACAACAGTTTTCCAGTTTCAGCAGTGTCTATCATACGTTCCTAACAAACAATTAAGTAATCAAGGAACAAGCAGCAACAGATGTTTCCATACAAGTCAGTAACAATCACCAATAAGTACTGAAACATATGCAAGTAAGTAATGCAATCTGTCACTCACAGCAGTCCTGAGCAATGCAGTAATCAAGGAACATGCAGCAGAAGTAGTCCAGTTTCAGCAGTGTCTATCATATGTTCCAAACATACAATGTAACAGCCCGTAATTTATTAAATATAAATTACAGCATCAGACTTTTAATAATAAAGCAATTTTTATCCAAATATTAGTAATTAACTGAAAACATGAATCTTAAATAGTTAATTATATTAAGTTATAATTAATTATGAAATGTTGCCCAAAATTTAGCTGAAATTAAGTTAATAATTAAAATTCAGCCAAATGACAAATTAAAGACTGAAAATAACGAAACGGACTAAAATGAATTAAAATTGACTAAAAGACAATTGTAGCAAATCTAGAACTTCCTAGCTATTATTTGCATCTGAAATGCAAATCGGAGTGTTGGGAATAAAAGTTGGTCAATTTCGGAAAAATTCAGTAGAAAATCTGAATTTCCCTATTTCCCTATAAATAGGGCATTCCTCCTCATTTCATAAGTTTGGAATCTAGAAACTCTCCTCCTTCTCTCTCTAAGATTGTCCTTCTCTCTAGCATTTCTCCTAATCGAACCGTCGGATTCTCGTGATTCATACGCCATCGGATAGAGATCGTCGAGCTCTTCACGAATCTACCATTACATGTTTGATTTCGTCCGGATTTGAGGTAAGATTGACCCCTTTTCTGTCTTTTGGTTCGGTTTTGAAAGAGCAATTTCGAGTTTCCTCATTTTCCCTTCATTTGAAGCTGATTTGCTCCCGTTTAGGACCTGTTTTTGCTTGGAAATCATCCATAGTCGAAGGTTATAGCTTGGACGAAGGTTAGTAACCATTTCTCTATCTTTTATGTTCATATTAAGATGATAAAACCTGGAAAACCGTTGAACTTGTAGAACAAACTCGAGTTATTCATGTGTTTCGAATCTAATCACTTAGACTCGAGGTTGTGTAGTTCGAATCTACTCCTCTTAGAATCTAATTTATGTGTCTCGAATCTGTTTAGCTAGATTCGAATGTGTGTGTCTCGAATCTGACTTTCCCTAGACTCGAATGTAGGCCTTCGAATCTAGTGTGTTGTCTCGAATCTGTGTATGGGTTCGAGTCTATTGCTTCGAATCTATACATATATCTTCGAGTCTATGAGCTTCAAATCTGTCTTAGAATCTATTGCTTCGAATCTGATTCCTTAGTCTCGAATGGGGGTGTGTCTTGATTGTATGCTTCGAATCTATGTGTGTGTTTCAATGTAATGAGAACTTCGAATCTAATGAACTAGATTCGAATTTAACTTGTTCGAATCTATCTCCTATAATTCAAAATTTGGTTTTTGTTCCAAGCCTAAGATTAATTCCTAAATCAGATTAAGTTATTAAACAACCTATTGTAATTAAAAGTATAATATGATTATGATATTCTCACAAATTCAAGTTGCATTACTATTTTATGCACAAATAAATTAACCGACTATGTATGAGCCTTTAGTATGTGTATGTCCTATTCACCTTGCTAAGTAATACGATTGGCTTTGTTTCAAGGCCACACATCTGTAAATAGATGAATCGTATTAATCTGATAAGAATAGACTCACCTTGGGACGATAGGAACTACCTCAGACTCGATAACCAGAATTGACAATAACCTAAATATATAACTAGGGTTATATAGATTATGACACAAACTTGACATTAATTTATACCAGACTTGAAACTGAACTGCAGGAACCCACCGATTTGACAGAGTAAACTGAACAGCTTAACTCGTTAAGCATTATCTGACTACGGACCACTGTGAGTGACAGATTTCATTAATTACTTGCATATATTTCGATACTTATTGGTGAATGTCACTGACTGTATGGAAACTTCCGTTTGTTGCTGCATGTTTCTTTAATACTTTATTGTATCTTAGAAGCGTACTTTTGACATTACTGAAGCTAGACACTTGAATTGCCTCAAATGTGTAACATCCAATTTCCATAAACAGTACACGTCAATATTTCATTTCATAAATAATATTAATTGTTTGATACCACAGGTCCACAACAGAATACTTAAATACAACAATGTTTTAAAGATCAATTGGTGGTCTAACTAGCTTCTAGAATCTTCAATCAGAGTGCGGAAGACTGAACAAGCTACCCGAGACCGCATTGTCTTTACAAAATAGGCATCATCAAAAGTCCAAAGGTCTGCTATTCATCCAGGTCCAGATTCACTTAGCCTGGGACGAACTACCTGCTATGGTCTTGCCTTTATCAGCTTTTCCTGAAAAAGAGATGTCATGACAGAGTAAGCTAACAAAGCTTAGTGAGTTAACAGAGTTCCATTAGTTACCACACATATATAACATACTATCAGCTCCTGCCGGCCAGTCAACACGTCGTAGACGCAGAAAGGTTGGGAGACAACCCAGTCAGTATTCCCATATGTAAGGCCGAAGCCCTACGGGAAGTGTATGGAAACAAGTCAGATAGGAAAGGAATCTGCAGAATTCCCTCCTGTGAATGGAGATCTCGCATTCGGTCCTATCGGATGATGCAGTATGCAACGGCAAGTATATAAACAGTCAAGTAATCAGTAAGCATGGTACGTATTTACATGGAATGTAAAAGTGAACATGCAATCAATGCAATTCAAGTGTCTAGCTCAGTAATAGCAACATACGTTTCTATGATACAATATAGTATTAAAGAAAGCATGCAGCAACAAACGGAAGTTTCCATACAGTCCATGACATTCACCAATAAGTATCGAAACATATGCATGTAATTAATGAAATCTGTCACTCACAGTGGTCCGAAGTCAGATAATGCTTAACAAGTTAAGCTGTTCAGTTTACTCTGTCAAATCGACGGGTTCCTGCATTTCAGATTTAAGTCTGACATATTAATGTCAAGTCTGAGTCATAATCTATATAACCCTAGTTATATATATATTCAGGTTATTGTCATTACTAGTTATCGAGTCTGAGGTAGTTCCTATCGTCCCAAGGTGAGTCTATTCTTATCAGATTAATACGATTTATCTAATTACAGATGTGTGGCCTTGAATAATCGTATTTCTTAGCAAGTTGAACTGGTCATACACATTCCAAGGGTTCGTACAGGGTCTGATAATTCATTTGTGCATAAAATAGTTATGCAACTTGAACTTGTGAGTTTTATCATAATCATACAATACTTTCAATTTCCTTAGGATGATTAATAATTTAATCTGATTTTGGAAATTAATCTTAGACTTGGAACAGGATCAGATTCGAAATTAAGGGAGACAGATTCGAATAGAGTATAATTCGAATCTATAGATTCGAAATACTCATAGATTCGAAGGCATCATACAGATTCGAACACACACACACAGATTCGAACACACACACACACAGATTCGAACACACATACACAGATTCGAACACACACACACAGATTCGAACACACACACAGATTCGAACACACACACACAGATTCGAACACACACACACAGATTCGAAACCTTATAGATTCGAATTTGTGGATTTCGAGTCTAAACATTGCTATTTCGAGTCTGTTCAACATGTTCAACGATTTTCCAGGATTTAACAACTAAATATGAACATAAATGATAGAGAAATGGCTACTAACCTTCGTCCAAGATATATCCTTCGACTATGAATGATTTCCAGGCAAGAACAGCTCCTAAACGGGGGCAAATCAGCTTTAAATGAAGGAAGAGTGAGTAGATTCGAAATTGCCCTTTAAAACCGAGCCAAAAGTCAGAAAAACGGTTGATCTTACCTCAAATTCGGACGAAAACAAACACGAGATGGTAGATTTGCGAAGAACTCGACGATCTCTATCCAATGGCGTAAGAAACACGAGAATCCGACGGTTCAATTTGAAGAAAAGCTAGAGAGAAGGTGGAATTCTTAGAGAGAGAAGGAGGAGAGCCAAAGTTCCAAACTTAAGATATGAGGAGGAAAGCTCATATTTATAGGAAAAATAGGGAAAATCAGATTTTCTACTGAATTTTCCGGAATTGACCAACTTTATTTCCCAATACTCCAATTTGCATTTCAGATACAAATATTAGCAAGGAAGTTCTAGATCTGCTACGATTGTCTTTTAGTCATTTTTAACTCATTTTAGTCAGTTTCGCTAACTTCAGACATTAAGTTGTCATTTAGCTGAATTTTAATTATTAACTTAATTTCCACTAAATTTTTGGCAACTTAGCATAATGTAATTATAACTTAATATAATTAATTATTTCAGATTCACATTATCAGCTAATTACTAATTATTGGACAAAATTACTTTATTATCCAAAGTTTGCTGCTGTTATTATATTTAATAAATTACGGGCTGTTACAATCTTCCCCCGTTAAATTGATTCCGTCCTCGGAATCGACTAGGACAGGAATAACTCCGGATACTTTTGTCTAATCTCGTCTTCTCGTTCCCAAGTTTGCGCAGATCCCTTATGATATTTCCATTGAACTAACACCATTGGGATTTCCTTGCTACGCAATTTCGAAACTTTATGGTCGATAATACGCTCGGGCTCTTCTTCGTACCGCAACTGCTCATCTAATTGCACGTCTTTCCAAGGAATCACGGCTTCAGCGTCAGCCAAACACTTTCGAAGATTACTCACATGGAATACATCATGAATCCCAATCATTTCGGCAGGCAGCTTTAGTCTGTAGGCTTGCAACCCTATACGTTCGAGAATTTCAAAAGGACCCACAAATCGAGGGCTCAACTTCCCCCGTTTGCCGAACCTTACTATTCCTTTTCTTGGCGAAACTTTCAGCAACACTTTATCTCCAACTTCAAATGCAATCGGCTTACGTCTTCTATCATGATACTTCTTTTGTCTGTCTTGAGAAGTCTGTATCCGCTGCCGAATTAATTGTAACTGATCATGGGCTTCTTGCAGAATTGCTGGTCCAGAGATCGGGCGTTCACCTGTTTCCCTCCAACAGGTTGGAGTTCTGCATCGACGTCCGTACAAAAGCTGATAGGGAGGCATACCAATAGTCGAATGATAAGTATTGTTATAAGCAAACTCCACAAACGGCAGGTGAGTATCCCAACTTCCACCGAGATCAATTACACAGGCACGTAGCATATCTTCTAGGGTCAAAATTGTCCTCTCACTTTGCCCGTCAGTTTCTGGATGATAAGCGGTGCTCATCTTGAGTTCAGTTCCTAGTCCAGTCTGAAAAGCCTTCCAAAAACGTGAAGTAAATCTGCTGTCACGGTCAGATACTATAGACAATGGCACACCATGTCTAGTCACAATTTCTTTTACGTACAATTCAGCTAACTTTTCGAGGCGTTCATCTTCTCGTATGGGTAGGAAATGGGCTGACTTAGTAAGTCGATCCACTATTACCCATATAGAGTCATGATTCCGCTTTGTCCTTGGCAGCTTCGTCACAAAGTCCATGGTTATGTGGTCCCACTTCCATTCCGGGATTGGCAATGGTTGTAGTTCCCCATACGGCTTCTGATGTTCAGATTTGACTTGTAAGCAAGTCATACAATTTTCTACATATCGCCCCACGTCCTTCTTCATTCCAGGCCACCAATATTCCGTCCTTAAATCTTGATACATTTTGGTAGAACCAGGGTGTATCGAGAATTTCGACATATGAGCTTCCGACAGAATTCGATCCCGAATACCTCCTAATCTGGGAACCCATATTCTATCCAAAAACCGTCTAAGACCACGATTATCAAGAGTCAGCTGGGTCACATAAGTAATCATGCGTTCAGATTTCAAGTTCTCATCCCGAATGGCTTCGGTTTGAGCGGCAATAATCGATTCAGACAAAGCAGACTCCAATACAACAGGAGTCAAGGCATAACATCTGGAATAATGGTCTTGTCCGGTTTTGCGGCTTAGGGCATCTGCTACAATGTTTGCTTTACCAGGATGGTAAAGGATCTCACAGTCATAGTCTTTTATCAATTCCATAGATCGCCTTTGTCGCATATTCAGCTCTTTCTGGTCAAATATATACTTCAAACTTTTGTGATCGGTATATAACTTGCATCTAGTCCCATACAGATAATGCCGCCAAATCTTCAGTGCGAAAGTCACGGCTGCAAGCTCCAAGTCATGCGTCGGATAATTCTTCTCGTGCGTCTTTAGCTGCCTTGATGCGTAGGCAATTACTTTATCCCTTTGCATCAGTACACAGCCTAATCCCACCCTTGAAGCATCACTATAAACTACAAAATCATCATTTCCCTCGGGTAAAGCCAAAATCGGTGCTTCAATTAGCTTACGCTTCAGGGTCTCAAAAGCTCGATCTTGTGATTCATTCCATTCAAACTTAGCTTCCTTTTTCGTCAGACAGGTTAAAGGCACCGCAATCTTGGAGAAATCACGGATAAATCTTCGGTAATAGCCCGCTAAACCCAAGAAACTTCGAACTTCAGATACATTTTTCGGCGCTTCCCACTTCTGAACCGCATCAACCTTTGATGGATCTACGGCTATCCCCTCACCCGAGATAATATGTCCTAAAAATTGTACCTGGCGTAACCAGAATTCACATTTGGAGAATTTTGCGTAGAGTCGCTCCTTTCGTAACAATTCTAGCAATTCTCGCAAATGCATCGCATGGTCAGATTCAGACTTAGAGTAAATCAAGATGTCATCAATGAAGACTATCACTGATTTATCCAGCATTGGACTACATACTCTATTCATAAGGTCCATAAATGCAGCCGGGGCATTTGTGAGACCGAACGGCATTACTAGAAACTCAAAATGGCCGTAACGAGTACGAAAAGCAGTCTTCGGTACGTCAGACTCAAATACTTTGAGTTGATGGTAACCAGATCGGAGATCGATCTTTGAGAAGTAGCTAGCCCCTTGCAGTTGATCAAACAAGTCGTCAATTCTTGGCAGAGGGTATCGGTTCTTGATTGTTACTTTATTCAGCTCCCGATAATCTATACACATGCGAAAGGTACCATCCTTCTTCTTAACGAAAAGAACCGGAGCACCCCAAGGAGAAGTACTCGGACGAATAAACCCTTTTTCCAGTAATTCCTGCAACTGACTCATCATTTCCTTCATTTCATTCGGAGCAAGACGGTAAGGGGCTTTCGCGATAGGAGCAGCACCCGGTACAAGGTCAATATGGAATTCGATTTGACGATCTGGTGGCAAACCAGAGATGTCATCCGGGAACACGTCAGGGAAATCTCGAACTACAGGAACATCGGACACGGTCTTTTTAACTTCTCTAGCATCTATGGCATATGCTAAATAGGCGGAACAACCTTTGGTTAGGCACTTTCGGGCTTTCAGTACAGAGATGAGACCTAAATCTCGAGTCTTTCTATCGCCATAAACATAACGTTCATTTCCTTCGGGGGTTCTAATTCTAATTATCCTTTTTGCACAAAGGATTTCAGCATTGCTCATCATTAGCCAGTCCATTCCTATAATAACATCGAACTCCCTAATCCACATCGGTATCAGGTCAACGTCCGAGGAGAAGTCATCAATCACTAGCTTACAGGAACGAAAGACTTTATTCACAGTCACAAATTTCGAGCTAGCAGTTTCTATGTCTAAGGGCACAGGCAACATTTCAGGGGCAAAATCAAACTGTTTAGCAAACTTTTCAGACACATACGACAGATTAGAGCCAGAGTCAAATAGGATCAAAGCAGGCATATCATTAACAAGAAATGTAACAGTGACGACATCAGCAGTCTCTTTTGCCTCTTCGGCTGTCATCTGGAAGGCTCTCGGTTGATTTCTCGGAGCAGAGGAACCCTTGACTGATTGCTGAGGTGAAGATGCAGGCGGTGGAACAAATCGGGGTCGGGTACAGTCTTTAGCATGGTGCCCCAACGTAATGCAGTTTCGGCAAGCTTCACTGCGCTTGGGACATTCCGATCGGTCGTGACCATTCTGCCTACAGCAATAGCACTTAACGAATGCAGATCGCACTTTCCTTCATGAATCTGCTTGCAGCGAGGACAAGCAGGCTTTGGCGCCGAGGTCACAGCATATGACTTTGCTTTCTTGGAAGACTGCTTATCTCCCTTCTTCGAACTTTCATACTTCCTTTCAGCTTTCTCAGATTTCTCCTTCTTATTAGATTTGGCAATGAAAGGACATGCGCGCTCAGGATAGATTTCAAGCTCACCTACCCTAGCAATCTCCACTGCCTCAATATAACTTTTCGGTCTGCCGGACTTCACAAACTTCTGGATTTCTCGATCCAGACCATCCACAAACAAATCCCTTCTCCTTTCGTCGGTATCAACAGGGTGATCAGATAATAGCGAGAGCCTGGTAAATTCCAGCTCATAATCTGTTACGGACTTTGTACCTTGCTGAAACGATAGCAGGGTTTTCTCCATCTGGCGCTTAACATCCTGGGGGCAGTATTTCTCCTTTAAATGAATCTTAAATTGTTCCCAAGTAATGGATTTCTCCATTGCTTCAGACATGGGATTCGTAATCGACTTCCACCAACGGCCAGCTCCATCTTCCAACATTCCTGTTGCAAACGTCACCTTGTCTTCCTCATTACACTTGGAGAGTTTGAACGCTTTCTCCACATTCGCGACCCAGTCCATAGCCTTACCAGGATCAGATGACCCCGCAAACGTACGAGCTCCACACTTTTTGAAATCAACAAACGTACACTCACGTCCTACCTTAACGTGATGGTCAGAAGAGTCAGTCTCACTTTCATCAGAGGACACATGTCTATGCTTCCTCTTCATGTCTTTCTTTGGCTTTGCTAACATTTCTTCCCTATGCTTCAGTTCTAATTCTTGTAACTTAAGTTCTCGCAACCTAAGTTCTTCTTCACGGCGTTTAAATTCCATTTCGCGCTGGTTTACTTCATCAGTCTGCATCACTGCTTTACCCTTGGTCAACAATTCCTTAATCTCCCTAAATCTGTCTTCAACTGCCATATCAGTCTGCAGTCGGTTCCTATCCATCATAAGTTGCATTTGCCTACGGTTATCCTCATTCAACTTATGAACGAGGTCAATCAATTGAGCCTGCTGGGGAGGCACAGGGGTGGCAGTACTGCTTGAGTCATTAGCAGTGTTCTCAGGGTCAGTGCCTAAGTCTTCTACGTGAACAGATTCTTTGTGTTGATCAGCTGCAGCATCAGCAGCTTTATCAACCCTTGAGGAACCGGCAACAGTCGGATTCTTATCAGCCATTGGCTGAAAATATAAAGGAAATAGCTATTATTTCCTGATTCAATAAGCACAATTCAAGTCATATTTCCTACATCAGATAATCATATCTAATTTCATAGATATGAAGGCAGTCAGTCAACCAAGCAGATACAAAGTCAAGTCAGAGTCAAGTCAAGGTCAAGTTAGTATTAAGCAGTCAATCCCTTCCCATCCTATCAGTCATCATTTGCCTATCTTAGGTCAAGTTGTGTGGGTAGTCCTTTACTAATTAGGTTACCCTAGGTCTCGGTGACTTGTTCGGGAGTTCAGAGTCACATAGTCCATATCATACCAGTAGTTTAAGTATCGGGTGGCCAGTCCGATGATTAAACTGCTGCTCTGATACCAACTTTGTAACATCCAATTTCCATAAACAGTACACGTCAATATTTCATTTCATAAATAATATTAATTGTTTGATACCACAGGCCCACAACAGAATACTTAAATACAACAATGTTTTAAAGATCAATTGGTGGTCTAACTAGCTTCTAGAATCTTCAATCAGAGTGCGGAAGACTGAACAAGCTACCCGAGACCGCATCATCTTTTCAAAATAGGCGTCATCAAAAGTCCAAAAGTCTGCTATTCATCAAATGTCCAGATTCACTTAGCCTGGGACGGACTACCCGCTATGGTCTTGCCCTTATCAGCTTTTCCTGAAAAAGAGTTGTCATGACAGAGTAAGCTAACATTGCTTAGTGAGTTAACAGAGTTCCATTAGTTACCACACATATATAACATACTATCAGCTCCTGCCGGCCAGTCAACACGTCGTAGACGCAGAAAGGTTGGGAGACAACCCAGTCAGTATTCCCATATGTAAGGCCGAAGCCCTACGGGAAGTGTATGGAAACAAGTCAGATAGGAAAGGAATCTGCAGAATTCCCTCCTGTGAATGGAGATCTCGCATTCGGTCC
>JAANYP010008038.1:0-14884 GCA_020465985.1 Centrapalus pauciflorus | reverse complement strand
TTTTCAGAAAAATGGCTAAGTATAGAACATGCATAGCCTGTTCTGTCTAAGCTGTTTTGAGAGACTTGAGCAGTGTGAGACATATAACTTTATAGACCTGAGAGAACACTTAGTCACTCTTATTTAACATGCCCAGCTTGCTGACAAGGTAATTAAACCTTGTTTCATCCAGAGGTTTGGTGAAAATGTCTGCAAGCTGTTCATCTGTGGAAATAAAACTTACCTCCACATTACCTTTCTGAATGTGATCTCTGATGAAGTGATGTCTGACTTCAATATGCTTTGTTCTTGAATGAAATAATGGATTGTTGGAGATGGCTATGGCACTT
The DNA here is from genome assembly GCA_020465985.1 of Centrapalus pauciflorus. NCBI lineage: Eukaryota > Viridiplantae > Streptophyta > Magnoliopsida > Asterales > Asteraceae > Centrapalus > Centrapalus pauciflorus. Next base: position 14,555 of record JAANYP010008038.1, on the reverse strand, counting down.
ATTATCACACAGAATAGGAGCTTCTTCCTCTACACAAGCCCCTAGTCTTCAACGCTGATGCTGCATCATCAGCATCTGCCCACACGCAGCTTCCCGCAGGACCATGTACTCAGCTTCTAGGCAGTAGAAGTGTGACACTGCGTTCTGCTTCTTGCTACCTCCAACTAATCATACTTTCCCAAGTGAGTTGACATCAACCTGTTGTGCTTTTCCTATCTAACCTGAGCCTGTCAAATCCGAATCTGCATATCCTGTAGTTCAAGACTTGAGTCTTGGGCTACCACAGACCCCAACCTGGAGTACCCTTCAGGTATCTGAATATTCTTTTAACAGCTGCTAGATGTGATTCCTTTGGATCAGCTTGGAACCTAGCACATAAACAGGTGGCAAACATAATATCAGGTCTACTAGCAGTCAAGTATAGCAAGCTCCCAATCATGCCTCTGTAAGCTGTTACTGAAACAGCTTTGCCACTGGCATCAGCATCCAATTTTACATTGGTTGCCATTGGGGTTTAATAGGAGAACTTTGATCAAATTTAAACTTTTTCAAAAGATCTAAAGTGTACTTTCTTTGATTTATAAAAATTCCAGTTGAGGTTTGTTTAACCTGTAATCCTAAAAAGAAAGTTAGTTCTCCCATCATACTCATTTCATACTTAGATTTCATGAGTAATGAAAAATTCTTGCATAGCTGCACATTAGTAGAACCAAATATTATGTCATCCACATAAATTTGAACAAGCATAATGTCAGACTTCACCTTCTTTATAAATAGTGTGGTATCCACTTTACCTCTGGAGTACCCATTGCTCATAAGGAATTCAGTAAGAGTGTCATACAAGGCTCTAGGGGCTTGTTTGAGACCATAGAGAGCTTTGTCCAACTTATAGACAAATCATGGGTGCTGTTTATTTTCAAAACCTGGAGGCTGCTTGACATATACTTCTTCTTACAGCTTCCCATTCAAAAATGCACTCTTCACATCCATTTGAAATACCTTAATGCTCTTATGAGCAGCATAGGCTAGATACAAACGAATTTCTTCTAGCCTGGCCACAGGAGCAAATGTTTCATCATAGTCAATTCCTTCCTCCTGTCTGTAGCCCTGAGCAACCAGTCTTGCCTTATTTCTAATGACATGACCTTGCTCATCCATCTTGTTCCTAAAAACCCATTTTATGCCAATTACAGTTTTACCTTTAGGAGCTGGGACCAGCTTCCATACATTGTTTCTCTCAAACTGATTGAGCTCTTCTTGCATGGCAGTGATCCAATTGACATCTTTTAATGCTTCATCAACCTTCTTTGGCTCCATCAGTGAAACAAAACTAGAGAACATACAAAAGTTCCCTAAGCTGTCCCACCGTGTTTGTATCCCTTTGTTGATGTCACCAATTATTTGATCATTGGGGTGACACCTGATCCACTTAGGATCATTTTTCAATGATGATTCACCTGAGTTGTTAACATCTTCAGCAGGTCCTGTTGAACAGCTCTCAAGAATTTCAGACACACTGTTGTCTTGAGCCTGTTCACTTGTTGAACATGTCTGACCACTGTTGAACATATCAGCAGAGGAACTGGGAAAATCAGCATTGATAGGTTCTGGACATGCAGTTGTAATTAAGTCAGTACATTTATTCACACAGGGTGTATTGACATAATCATCATCATGTCCATCATGATTAACAGGTTCCACACTGGGTGTAGTGGAAGCTTTTGAGTCCTCTTCATTGTTTGAATGCATCAGATCATCAAAGTTAAGTTCTCCTGAAGCTGATTCAGAAACAGCTTTGGTGGAGGCATTCTTGGACTCTTCAAAGGTGACATTAATAGATTCATCTATCACCTTTCTTTTGTTGTTGTATACTCTGTAGGCTTTGGAGATAGCAGAGTAGCCAACAAACACACCTTTATCAGCTTTAGGTTCAAACTTTGACAGCTGGTCCCTTTGATTCAGAATGAAACAGGGACATCCAAACACATGGAAATAACTGACATTTGGCTTCCTCCCTTTGAGCAGCTCATAGGGAGTCTTGTTGAATCTTTTCACCACTAAGGATCTGTTTTGGGTGAAGCAGGCAGTGTTAACAGCTTCAGCCCAAAATGATGAAGGTAAACCTGATGCACACAGCATGGTTCTGACAGCTTCAATGAGAGTTCGGTTTCTCCTTTCAGCAACTCCATTTTGTTGAGGAGTTCTTACAGCTGAAAAGTTTTGAGTGATTCCTTTCTCTTCACAGAAGACTTCAAGAGTACTGTTTCTGAACTCAGTACCATGATCACTTCTAAGCTGCTTTACTTGGGCAGAGTTCAGCATTTCCATCTTTTTGACAAATCCAATAATCTCTCTAGCAGCCTCTCCTTTGCTCTTTAGAAAGATCACCCATGTGTACCTGGAGAACTCATCAATCATTACTAGAGTGTATCTTCTTCCTCCTAGACTTGGGACATTAACAGGTCCAAACAAGTCCATGTGGATTAAGAAGAGTGGAGTATCAATAGAAAAATTATGTTTGGATTTAAAAGATGTTTTTCTCTGCTTGCCTTTCTCACAAGCTGTGCATAATCTATCCTTAGCAAAAGTCATAGAAGGCCCCCTGTCACTAAACTCTTTTCTTACAGAGTTTGTTGATGTTCTTGAAGTTCCGATGTGACAGTTTCTGTGCATAGCCAGTTTAGATCAGCATTTGTCTTGTGAGAAATCAGGTTTACGTTGTGGGGTCAGACAGAATGCATATCCACAACATATAACCTTTCTTTCGTTGAGCACATAGCACAACTTTGCCTTGGGGATCCCTAGTAACCCAGGTGCCTCATCAAAGTTACACCCTTGTAGCCAGCATCACACAGCTTGACTTATGCTGAACGGTTATTTGTTTAGCCCAATCCACATAGGCACTCTTTGACACACTGCCAGCACAGCTTTAAGAGTTCCATATCCCTCAGTTGGATCCTGTACATTGTCACCAAAGGTGAATTTTGGCCCTTTTTCAGGCTGAGTTCACTCAGCCATTCTTTACAACATGTCATGTGCCCTGAGGCAAGCCAATGTCCAAGTACCAAACCTGGGAAGGTTGTTTTTTCCTTGCAGCGTGATAAGAGAATTATAGTTATTTTTAGGGGACACTCCTCCAAAGATGAGTTCTCCTACTTCATCAACATTGTTGATGCGACTCTGAAATACCACACTAATATTCCCTATTTGAATGGTATCAGCTTGAATACCACTTTCAGTGATGTGACATTCCAACATGCTTGTCACATTGGGTGGAAACAGCCGGTCAACAGGCTCATGCCTCACGCTTCAGGACCCAATCCTTGGCCAGATGTGTCTTCTTCCCACATTTGCTAACATTTTCTCTTTTAGGGTTTTTGGAAAAGAAGATCTTTCAGAAACACATCTCTGAGTTATTTTTGTTGATTCTTTCAGCCAGTTTTAGCAGTGTTATTACTTTTTGTTGAATCAACAGCTTGAGTGGATAGTTCAATAGCCACAGCTTTGGCTGCCTCTTCTTTCTTCTTTTTATGAGGACAGATGTCAAAGACAGGGAGCTTGATTGGCTTTTGAGCTTCCACAGGTTTGGGAAACTTATTCCCAATTATCTCAGTTTGAGCAATGGCTTTGCCTTTGCCCCTACTGAATTGTGATTTATGCTGCCTATCAGCATACTCACTGTGTCTGGTTTTGAAAAGTTTGTTCTTATTTGAAACCAGTTTACCACTCTGATTTGAAAACTTATTTGAAATCATAGCAGTTTAATTTTCAACATGAGACTTACCCTTGTTGAAAACAGGCTGCTTACCTTTTTAAAACCTGTTTTCAAAGTGTTTAGCATCAAAAGGATTTACATGTTTTTTACCATCAGCTTTGGACTCAATACCTGTTTTGTCAACAGGTATAGTATCCACAACTTCAGTTTGGACATGTTTTCCTTTCTTTTGCTTGTGTGAACCAGCAGAGCACTTAGCAGGCTGACTTGATGGAGAACAAATTCCAACATCAGCTTTTGAGCTAAGTTCATACAAGCTGTCAGTGTTTTGAGGCCTGACAAACCTATTTGTTGAGATTAGTTTACCATTCACATTTTGAATGAATGTATTTGGAAGTTCACCAAGAGTGGATAAATCTTCTTTCAGATTATTGATCTCAACAATGGAAGCTGCTGTGTCAAGATCCCCTCCAAGATAGGCTTGGATTTGTACAGGAATCTGTTGACTTATACAATGGCTGACTTTTTGTGCAGATTGGCACCAAGAGTCAACTATCTTTTGAAGCTTAGCATGCTTTATATCTGTTTCTCTCTTTTCTTCCAGTAAAATAGAGTTGATGTGTTTTAATTCATCAAGCTCAGTTTCCAACTTATGGAAACTGTCCAGTTTACTAGATTTAGTTTTAAGATCAGTTTTAAGCTTAGAGATTTCAGATAGTAAAGCATCATGCTTCTCAACAGCAGCTTTTAGATCAACAAGCATATATTCAAACATTTTAACTTTTTCTTCAGAACTGTAAGCCATAAAATTTTGTACCTTATACATCATAGTAGGATTCCAGTTCTCTAAGCTGCTGAAAGCTTCAGCTTCAGCCATATCCTGTTTGAAACTGCTTTTTGATGGGACATCAGTGTTGGCCATCAGACATTGATTGTCTTCTTCATCAGATGATGAATCAGATTCCTCCCAATCACAAGCATCTGCCATAAGTCCCTTTTGGCGGTTGGAACCCACTGAGTTTTCCAACTTCCTCAGCTTAGCCATGGCCATAAGGTACTTAACCCTATAACCATCATCCTTGTTTGTCTTGTATGGTTTGGATGACTGACTAACAACTTTTGACACACAGTCAGCAGCTATATGACTAGTTTTGCCACATTTGAAACATTCAGCCTTGGATTTATCAAATGCCTTCTTTTTGCCAGCACCTGAACTTCCTTGCAGCATGTTTCTTTCAAACCTTTTCTTGTTGAACCTTTTGACAAGCATAGATATCATTTGCTCATCATCTTGTTCAGCAAGATCTGCAGTATCTTCTTCATCTGACACCTCCTCCTTGTCATCATCCTGTTGATCAGGTTGAGTGAACACATCACTCACCTGATTTACAGGCTGTCTCACATTAGCCACAAAGGCTGCACCTCTTTTGGACATTTCCAAGGCATTTCTCTTTTGTTGCCTTGACTGTTCATCATTCAGTAAGGATCCATACAGATTGACCAGATCCATACTTCTGATAGAACCTGAGTTCCTTAGAATTGTTGAGAAGTAATTCCACTCTTCAGGTAGAATGTCCAGAAATTTATTCACCAGGGTAAGACTATCCTTAGTGATCCCAACAGCCTTGAGATCATTCACTAGAGCAGTAAACCTGGTGTAGGTTTCAGTGAGAGTCTCCTTTGGTTTAGAAAAGAAGAGTTCATATTGTCTAACAAGATTGTTGACCCTGTTGTCCAGTATGATTGTGGGTCCATCATAGACGGTACACAAAGTATCCCACATCTCTTTTGCTGTCTTCATTTTCTCAACCTGTTTGAACACATCATCAGGAAGAGAAATGACCAGGTTGTTCCTGGCCTTTGCATCCAGAGCCACCAGTCTCTTGTCTTCATCAGACCATTGAGCTTCAGCTTTCTCAAAGGTCCTGATTTCAGGAGCAGCTCCTTCAACCGCTGGAGTTATGGTAGTAACAGAGGTTGGCACATAGGGACCCTCCATCACTATCTCTGGTAGTTGCACATCCAGATTCTCTAAATAGAGCATCATTCTGCACTTCCAACCAGAGAAGTTTTGATGATTAAATTTTGGAGGTTTGCCCATAGAGCCATTGTCATAGTAAGAGGAACCTGCAGCACTGTTGTCCATGGAAACTTGGGAGAATGAGAGATCTAGAATGACACACACTCTAAACTGCTCTGATACCAGTTGTAGGTCCCGAGAGGTTCCCAAAGTATATAGCTTTAAGCTGTAGAGGGGGGTGAATACAGCTATTTAAAAACTACACACTATTTTCTCAATGTTTGTATGTATTATCAACAATTTGTTAATTACAAACAAGCTTGAATGCGGAATAGTTCAAGCTGAGATGACAGATACAACAGTATGTTCACTAGTCTAAGACAAACTCAAACTAGTATACAATGAATACACTCACTAAGAAGCACTCACTGTTTTTACAAGACTTAAGGGAACAACTTATGTAAAACAGCCTAGACACACAGATACTGAATTACACAGCAGGCTTGCATGCATGAAAAACACACTTGCACGTTCACTCTTGGTTTCAGCACTTAGCTTTTTTTACACTTCTTTCTGTCCTTAGAAGCTTCCTTTTATACTCACTCAGAGGATCTAAGAGAAACATCTTCATTGGACGGAATGAAAAAGGAGAAGTCTTGTTGAAAAGACAACATAACCTTTTCTGCACTTTTCTGAAAAGCAGACTTGTCTTCATATGTGCAGAACTTTTGTCTTTTTACTTTGTCTACTGTTGCATTGCCTTTAACAAATTTAGGAATGTCAACTTTGCGTCTTTCTTCCTTGTAAAGGCCTATTTTGATATAAGAAAAAGGTCTGTCACCGTTTTTTCAAATAACCTTTTGTCTTCATGTTACAGAACAGCTTGGGCAGGCTGAGCAGTTCTGTTTTCCACTTTGTCTTCGACTTTGTAAACTGATCTTGCAGTCAAAAACAATACATGATGACTTGGAAACGTATTCCATAAAGTGTTTAGCATGTTCACAATAAACAGGTTCTGTTCACAAAGAACAGAACACTTCAAAATTGCCCAAGCTGCTCACCAGTGTAGAGCAGCGTAGACAGTTTATGTCCAGCCTGTTCAGCAGACAGAACAGCTTGGACAAACTGTCTTAGTTGCAACACATGCAACACATAGAACAGCTTTAGACTAATATTGCAAATCATCTTTAGGCTTTAATAAGGCATATAACAAGCCTTAAATTTAACCTTCAAATGCATCAACAGGTTTGATTATAAATCTCCCCCTCAGATGTAGAACAGGTTTGACTGAGGCCTTTTTATGCCTAACAGATCTTAATTGATCATTAACTTAGTTTTTATATATCAATTTATCATTTTTGCTACTTAACCCACTAAACTTTTGTATTTTACATCTTTTAATTTAATCATCTTTACTAATCTATAATATAATTTATATCATATTAAATTTAAATTTTCATTAATCAAATAAATTACAAATTAAATAATGTAATAAAATTACATTATTGTCTCAAAATCAGATAATTAGATTCAAGCAAAAAGTTAGGTTATTACAGAATGGGCTCCACCACGCACAAACTTCGTCCCCGAAGTTAGCTACGTTCGAACAGACTGGGATATGTTGCTTTCATAACATCTCTGGATTCCCAAGACTGATGCGAACCTTTGTGGTGTTTCCACTGGACGAGCACCATCTGTATCTCTTTGTTTCTAAGCTTCTTAGTCTTCGAGTCCAGAATACGTTCTGGCTCTTCAACCACTCGAAGCTTCTCATCAATTTGCAGGTTAACATGTGGTATCTGCACTTCTCTTTCGTCTGCTAAGCTCTTTCTCAGATGACTGACATGGAATACAGGATGTATTTCAGATAAGTCCGCCGGCAGTTCAAGACGATAAGATTGATTTCCTATCTTTTCCACAATCTTGAACGGACCGATGAATCTCGGAGCTAGCTTGTTTCTTTTTATGAATCTCACCACATTCTTCATTGGAGATACTTTCAGCATCACCCAATCGTTAACTGCAAAACTTATTGATCTGTGCCGGTTATCATAATACGACTTCTGCCTGCTTTGAGCTTCAAGAATATTTCTTCTAACAAGTTGAATCTTCTCGTGAGTCAACTGCAGAAGGGCAGGTCCTGCTATTGGCGATTCACCTGTTTCGCGCCAATAGGTGGGAGTTCTGCACTTTCTTCCATATAAAGCTTCAAAAGGAGCCATCTTGATCGTTGAATAATAACTGTTATTATATGAGAATTCGACCAACGGCAGGTGGTCATCCCAGTTACCACCTAGATCAAGAACGCAGACACGAAGCATATCTTCCAGAGTTAGGATAGTATGCTCACTCTGGCCATCTGCATTAGGATGATAAGCAGTACTCATAGAGATCCGAGTACCCATCCCGTCTTGTAGAGCTTGCCAGAATCTGGATGTGAAACGACTATCACGATCAGATACGATAGACTTTGGCACACCGTGACGAGAAATTATTTCAGTGATGTATAACTGTGTCAATCTATCGAGGGAATATGTTTCTTTCATCGGTATGAAGTGAGCTGACTTCGTTAATCGATCCACGACTACCCAGATGGAGTCGTGCTGTCTTTTGGTCTTTGGCAGTTTAGTGACGAAGTCCATGGTTATATGCTCTCACTTCCATTCAGGAACTGGCAGTGGTTGCATATCCCCGAAGGGTTTCTGGTGTTCTGCCTTAACCATCTGACATACTCTGCAGCTTTCAACACATTTACCGATGTCTTTCTTCATTCCTGGCCACCAATAGTCAGCTTTCAAATCGAAGTACATCTTTGAGCTGCCAGGATGAACAGATAACTTGGACTGATGGGCTTCAGATAGAAGAGTGCTGCGGATTGAACCATACTTAGGGATCCAGATTCGGTTTCCCTGGAGACAGTGAAGTCCCAAATGATTCAGAGTTAGAAATTGTAGCTGCCCTTTAAGATTTTCAGAACCGATATTCTCTTCTTTCAAGGCTTCAACTTGAGCGGATCTGATGTCTTCAATAAGATCCAAGGAGAATACGACAGGATTTAAGGCATAGCAGCACTTTTCTGGATAGACTTTCCTACTCAAAGCATCCGCGACAACATTTGCTTTGCCGGGATGATATAGGATCTCGCAATCATAGTCCTTGATAAGTTCTAAGGACCGTCGTTGTTTCATGTTTAGATCCTTTTGAGTAAAGAGATGCTTGAGACTCTTATGATCGGTGTAAAGCTGACACCAAGTCCCATATATAGATCATGTGAAATTTACATATGATCTTCATAATGTTAGTTATAACATGTTTATGAAAAAAAATTAAAAAAAGTTTTTTTAAAGGTGGTACCTTCTGGTGCGTTGCATAATGGGTGATACTCTCTCGAATCATATTCTATGTACATATATATATATATATATATATATATATATATATATATATATATATATATATATATATATATATATATAGATTGAGGTTCTATGGGGCACCATATGCATCGGGAACCAAATGGGAACCAAAAATGCATTGCTTGTTTACAAATGATGCAATAAGGATAATATTGGAATACTTTATTTGAAAAAACTAATTATTCTTTTAATTAATAGATTAGGATTAAAATAGGAAACTAAATCAATCGCATTAACCATTCTCCATATATTATTCCCTCTCTCTCTCTCTCACATACACACACACAATCGACCGACGAGTTTGAGAAGACGATGATGAGATGAAGATGAAAATGATGCATCACGTTGAACTCATGAACCTATGAACGTATACGATGTGAAGAAGACGTATACGAAGATCAGTATGAACACGATGATGCATAACCTGGTGCTCCATATGAACACGATGATGCATAACCCGGGAAAGATAAATACGAAGATGCACAGTCAATGAAGATGATGAAGCATCATGTTGGATTTTTGTTCAATTGGAATTTTTTAATTTTAGAAGTGCATTTTATAAATTTATTAGCATTTAATACTTGATTATTGAATTAAATATTCAATCAATATAAATTTAATTTTGAGTTGACTTGACATATTATTTTTTCCGAAAATACCCTTATGCACATCTAATATGTAAATCGTGCATCATAATGCGTTCACAAATTTCATCTTTATTACCCTTTTGCCATTGTAATATTAGCCATTCATTTTCTAGATCTAACGGTGTATATGGGTTCCTAAGTTGCACGATGCACACAGGTGCCCCATAGAACCTAACCCTATATATATATATATATGCATGTAGAGTCAGGTTCAAAAAAGTCTCTCTCGAAATCAAGAGTACTCGAAGGTACCAATTTGAAAAAAAAAATTAATTTCTTTTCATAATCATGGTTAAATTAACGTTATGCACATGATATACGAATTTACATATATTTACACTTTCCGTGATCTTAAATATTATGTGAATGTTCCTGCACATTTATGTGAATGATCATCCAAGTGAATGATCATTGACATGATCTTTTTTTAATCATTCACAAGATTTATTTTTTGAATTATGATAAAAGTCTTATAATGTTGTCTTATAAATGTAATCAAATCTAATATGATTAATAAAATAAATAATTAACTAAAACTAAACAAAATTTATTATTCTTATAATTATTATATTATACATATATATAAATATTTATTTTTAAAATTAACCCATGGATACATTATTGTAGTATTGTTGTTGGATTAAGTGTGGGTACAATTCATGCCTCTCTATACAATCCGTCTTATCCCTAAACAGGCTGGAATTGGCATGGTTGGTTAGACCGAAAATATAGATGATTTACAATGAATCTATCAAACAAATTTACAACCAAGATTGAAGATACCGTGTATTCATAAAGCTTATGAAATCAATATTATTGCTTTACAGATCTAAATGTAGTAAATTATAAGTGAAATTACATCAAATCCTACGCTAGAGAGTGTAATAGACACACATGGAGAAAGAGACAATACTCATTATGGTTGAGGAATAGTCTTCATCTTCAATATTTTTAGTAGGGGTGTGCACGGTTCGGTTAGTAGTTAACATGTGAACCGTGTTTTCGGTTTCGATTACCCGGTCTTCGGTTACCCGCGGTTCGGTTCACGGTTACCCGTTAAATATTTGAAAGCAAATAAAATTATAAAAATATATATTCTTTAATCATAAATACTTTTTAAGTTCTAAGTGACAGTAAACTATTTGATTATAAAGCTTAAAAGTTACACTAAACTTATTTAATAAAACAATTAAAATTAAAAATCATTTGAAAATCTAGTACATTTAATGTACTAAAATTTCTAAATGAAAATATAAATATAAGTTACTTACTTGTATATACATAATCGGTTCGGTTCAGTTATCCACGGTTTTCTAAAAATGAAAACCTAAACCGCCCCGTGATGTTTCGGTTTCGGATCAAACGGTTTAAGCGGTTCGGCTCGGTTTCTCGGTTTTCCGGTTTTGTTTGAACACCCCTAATTTTTAGTGTACGTTTGGCTCACAACTTATCTATAAATACTATTAATCTATATCTATCTATAAATACTATTAAATGAATAATCAAAGTACCACGTGTCGAGTTCTCATTTAATTTGTCACATGTCGAAACTTCCTTTTGTCACATGTCGAAACTTCCTTTTGCCACATATTGATCACCAAAATTTAATTTGAATTCAAATCAAATAATATCCATTTCATTTGATTATAATCTAATCTAACTAATTAAATAATTAAATAATTAACTCAATTGTAATAAACTCAAATATTTTATAATGAATATTTATAATTTAAATATGTTTCTTACCTATGTGATGCGTATACATAAACAAGTGAGATAATATGCGAGTTTAAACTCATGATTTTTAAATGCTCTAGCTACTTTTCTACAACATGCGTTTGCATAACTTTTAATCTAGGAGCTTATTAAAAACATAATATCTTAAACCGTAATCTACTTCAAGTAGTTTTTACAAATAACTGGAGGTTATGAAAAATAAAAGAAGAACATGATAAATGATAATTTCATAACTATAGATTATAGATATAGAGTGAATTTGATTTGATTTAATTTTAAATTATATTGTAGTAAATGACATGAAAAACTGAGAAAATGACTAGTGATAAAGTAAAGAAGAACATGACAAGTGATAAAGTTTTACTTATTCAACAAGTTTTATAACTATAGATTATAGATATATATAAGGATTTTATAAAATAACAATTCATCAACACACCAAAAAAATAAAAAGGGTAACCCACCCTCTGGGGGCCCCACTAACCGGTCTCACGACCAACGTGAAGTAGGTAAATCGCGTAACCCATGGTTAAATGACATGTGCAAGTTTTGAACCCTGAACCTCCGTTATAGGTTAAATATCCCCAACCACTAGGCTACCATCGCGGGAGTCAACACTCCGTCTTTCCACACAAAATGAAGGCCTGTAAAAAACAAAGGCCCCTTGTTGATTAGTTTAATAATTTAATAGAAAATCAAGTTACTTCAAATAAATATTAACTAGAATGAACTGGTTAAAATTTGAGTTTGTCAAAATTTTAGTTTAATGTGATGAAGTTTTTTTTTTTTTTTTTTTTTTTTCATCTCATTCTTTAAAACCACAACAACTAACATACATAATTGAGATAAGAAAAAAGTACCACGCAAATGATACATAGGTTACCTGGAGTTATTTACAATATCATAATGTTTTTAAAATTTTTTTCGAATGATAGTACTCTCAATATTAATTAACAAAAGATGATTGTTCTAGTTTTAATACTAGAACATGATGATTTTATCATTTTTACTCAACTTTGTAACCCAAAATTGTCTTTTCTTTTTCTACTTTTATAAAAAAACTAATATTTGTCAAATTTTATAAATTACCGATTTTATAAAATGAAACTTTACATATTGTTGATTTTATAAAATGAAACTTTATAAAATACCGGTTTTTATAAATTGTTAGGAAATTTTATAACACAAACTCATATATTAAATGATAACTTTGAAAATAATAAAATAATCAACACAATAAGTTCAAAACGTAAAAAAATTATTTTCTAAGTTTCCACATTAGTTATTGACATTCAAAATGAAAAATATCCACATAAACATTTAATAAAATACCGACAAACAATTCACAAGTATCAAAAGAATTTAAACAAATCATATTTGATGAATAAAAAAGAAAACAAAAAAGAAAACAAAAATATTAGTAAAGTTTCATTATATAAAATTGGTATTTTTATTAATTAACATCAAAACCATTGTCTTTTGACAATTTAAATTGAATGTACTTTCATATAAACAAACTTTATAATCACTATGAACTAGTAAATAACTCAGGTCACTGGTAACCATGATTTTTCAAAAAAAACATTTACAAAAACTTGTGTAAAATATTTCGTATAAAACTTTTCTGATCTTATAGGAAAGGTTTGAGGGTGAGATTTCAAATTCTTATTGAATATTGACGAAGATGATAAACAGAATGAATTGACTAGGCCAGAGCCCAGAGGGAGAGGCGTTTTATTATTAATTAAGTAACTTTTTTTTTTTAAAATTAATCATCAATTTAAAATTTTAAATCTATATTTAAGTTTATTTATTATTATAAGTATAATTATAAAAATATCTTTTAAATTAACCGATTAAATATATTAAAAAAATTATCAAAAAATATAATATAAAATATAAATTTAAAAATAAAGGTATCGTGCAATTTTTATACCCAAGAAAATACAATTTTACTTTTACTAAGAAATGAGATGAAATTCAATTTTACATTGGAAATGATAATAAAATATTCTTTTTTGCCGAAAAAAATATAAAATTACATTCTCAATCGGTTACCGTTACCTTTTTTATTTTTAATTAAAATGAAGATTTATGTTATATTTTGGTCTCAAAATTTTACACTAATTTTAAGTTTTCAAGGTGAAAGGTTGAATTTTATTTATCGTATATATAAAAAGCATGGCCCAATATCAGAGTATAGGCCTCAGCGCGCATTGAATAGCCCAGAAGCTCCATTCGGTAAACCTGCAATTCCTGCAACTTCCATTCGTATTTTCTTCCACACCAGAAAAATGGCCACTAATTTCTGGACATCAACGCACTAGTAAGATTCCGTTTTCCTCCTCCGATCGCCTTCATTGTTAGGGTTTCGTTTCATGTATTTCATATCTGTTCGATCGTATAATTACCCTTCCAATCGGTTGATTTTTTTAATCACAATGACTGATCGATGATTCTGTATTGGATTTCGTTTGTCTGTGTAGCAAAGAACTGTTGGAACAAGAACAAGTGGATGTCGTTCATAACCTTGATAAGGCGAGAGGAATTACTCTCGAAGATTTCAAGCTCATCAAATTACATATGACTAATTGTATGCAACTCTACTATATGTGTGTATTCATAGGTGCAAGTTTATTTATGATTACTATTTCATGGTGTTCATTTTTTAGGGATTTTGTTTCATAATCTGCTTTTTTTCCCTTGAAGTTGTAAATATCTCATCATTAATTTGCATTGTTATTGATCATACGTGGTTTAATTGTGTCTAATTGACATGAAAAAGCTTCTGGAGTTTTTGAAATGGAAGATTGATTTAGGGCATATGAATGTAATTGTACATTCTTCTCTGTGTATTTGTGTTTGAGAATTTGGTGATTATTATTTGCAAACAGTTCTTTTAAGTTGTGTTTAGATGTGGTTTAAAGTTGCAAAGACTGATTATGATTACAATTTCTATTTATTTAATGTTATAAGTTATTAGATTTTGAATCAGGTAAGGAGTAATAGTAAGAAAACTG